>JAPVLO010001710.1:0-58297 GCA_027257055.1 Cephalopachus bancanus | reverse complement strand
CTAGTACAATTAACTCTTTGGGTGATCTTTCCATTTTCATGGTAATGAATTTCAGATTCTTGAGTACTGACTAACTACAAATTTTTCCTACCTAGTTCCCAGCTCTTGCAATTGCTCTACTTGTTTCTGTAGGTCTCTGTTTCAGCATGAGTTCTTCTTCAGCTGTTACTCTGCCCTATTTCTGTTTTGAAAGTTTGCCCTTTATCTGTCACACCCAACTTAGCTTATTCTTTTCTAGCTCCAATTATCATTGGCAATTTGACTCACTATTGGATTTGTGTATTTATGAAATTCTGCCATCAATACTCCTTTTTCTGTCACAGTCTCTGCTTTGAAACTGTTAATCAGCTTTTGTTGGGTAGTGTATACAGGGATTCATTGTTAAGTACAAGTTTTGACAAGGTGATTTCTAGACCTATTTTGTACACTTTTCCATATTCCATGTACATATGTTAGTCTGTACTATGGTATGTGGGTAAGAGAGACAAACTGGAGGTAGAGTGACCTTACTGTGCCTCTCAGACCATTCTACATGAATAACAACTTTCTTTTCCTATAAATACACACAAACACATACTGGGTAGATATTGTGTGCTGCTATCAAATATGAATAAAATCTGTTGACTAAGGTGGTGGTTTTCAAAATTTTAAAGTGAAGCAAATTCAAGTGTGAATGACAATTTAAGTGAGGCTGGACACAGTGGCTCAAACTATAATTCCAGCACTTTGGGGAGCTGGGGTGGGAGAATTGCTTAAGCACAGGAGTTAGACCAGCCTAAGCAACATAGCGAGACCCTGTCTCTACAAAAATAAAAATAAAAAGCAAGACATGGTGGCATGAACCTGTAGTCTCAGCTATTAGGGAAGCTGAGGTAGAAGGATCATCTGAGCCCCAAAAGTTAAGGCTGCGGTAAACCATGATTGTGCCACTGTACTCCAGCCTGGGTGACAGAGTGAGATCCAGATTAAAAAAACAGCGGAAAGTTAATTTATTAAATCCACAAAATTATGCTTCTTTGTTTAAACTGGAAGGGTAGAAAACAGTGGAAAGTATAGACCCCCTAAAATTTGGCTTCCACTTTACCTCTGCCCCTCAAATCCAATGGTCACTTCTAAGAAACTTTAAGATTCTGTAATATTCTGTTTAATTAGTGGAAGATGATGAATCTGAGAGCTTAGAAGATAATATATCTAAAAACAACATATACCAGGATTCTTTAATAAGTTTTTAAATTAAAATTTATTATTATAGCTGTCCTGTCTAACACAATAACTACTAGCCACATATGTTTATTTAGATATAATATCATTACAATTAAATAAAGTTTAAAATTTACGTTTTAGTAATACTAGATGCATTCCAGTTGCCTAACAATCACATGTTACTAGTGCTACTCTATTAGGCTGTATAGATAGGGAAGAGTTTCACCATTGCAGAAAATTCTATTATCCCAGTATTGTAGTTCTAGTAATAGCCCTAAAATCTTCTTGTGTGTATTAAATAAGTTATTGCATAGATCCTAGGAAAGGGTTAGTAGTAAATGTGTTATAAAAATTAAATGCAAAAACATGTACAGACTATTTTATCTGTCTACATATAGATATATAATATATATTTATTTTAGATATAAATGTTATCTATCATATTTATCTCCTTTTCTGTGTTTCTTTTATTTATTCACATTTACTAAATTCTTATTATGTGTTAGGCACTGCAGTAGGTAATTTGATGTGCAATGATGAGAAAAATAGTCATTGTTTTTCATGTCATGACCCTTAGTAAATAGTTGGGGAGATAAAAATTAATCAAATAATCACCCAAATTAAAGTAAAACACATTGTGTTAAGTGCCATGAGAAAATGGGCATGTTAATATAAAATTTTATAATAAAGGGATCTAATCTAGTCAGAAAAATCAAAGAAAATTTCAATGAGCAACTGATTAAATAGAGTAGAGTTGTATGTCAGTGGGGAGAGGCCGTTTCAGAGATTTCCAGGCAGACAGAAATGCACACGTGAAGGCCCTATGACATACATAAGAAATAGAAAGAAACACAGCATGATGGGAGCACAGAAAATAAGAGAGTGATACAAGGAGATGTAAGGGCTTGATCCCAGATCATGTAAGATCCATAGGCTTATGTCAAATTGTTTTGAGGCAGGTTACTCAGTATAGGTTAGATATAGATAGATGAGTTTCTTATAGACAGTTAAAATAAGGCATGTGTTCAGGCATCTTCCTTATTGGCACACAGCCAGACTTGACCACCTTGCAGGCTGGAATGCGGATTTACCAGTGCAGCAAATAATAGAAACAATAGGGAATTACCCAACACACACACATAATATTCTAAGAAAAGCCAACCCTCTTAGCTCATCAAAGCTGGAGATATGGTAATCAAAATATATGAACAGATAGCTGCAGCCTACTCTCTAGATTCATATTCCATATAATAATCATTGTAAAATTATATAAAGCTTGTTGTCAAGGACAAATGTGCATTCTTTCTCTTAAGACACCCATGCTCATCAGCCATGCCTCTTGCTCTTTATTAAATTCTGTCTTAAACTGTACTTGGACTTGCTCTGAAATTCTTTTCTGTGGTGAGTCAAAAGAAATGGAGCATCACACCACAACCACAATCAACAATATCACTGCTTTCCTAAAAAATTAAGAATTCATTGCAAGATTCCAACCTGCTGAGTGATTTGGTAAAATTTTCATTTTGTGACATTTTTTTCTGATACCTGGTAGAGCATAGATTAGAGAGGGGGAAAAAAGTAGATGTAATTACATTGATCAGAAGATTAATGTAGTAGTCTAGGTGGAAAAAAGATGATAGCTTGGAATTATTTTTCAATTGAAAATGAATAAAAGCAGATATTTTTGAAATATTTAAGATGCAAAATCTACAAAACTTATAGGAGATTGGAGAGGGGAAATATTTAAGAAGGAGATGGTGAAGATAATAAAAATATTTTACTCTAAAATAAATTTATTTGACATATTTTGAAATGGTTGCCTCAAAGTCAGTAGAGAGAAGTGGTGTTGCCAAGCTATCTTTTGTGGGAAAATTTGCATCTATAGAGAATCTCTATTATTGCAGCCAGATCTTCCCTTTCTCTGCCTTTCCCAAATCTAGGAGAAGTTGAGAGTCGACACCTTTAATAATTTGAAAAGAAATATTTACCATCTATTCTTTCTGAGGACTTCTACCTATGAGGCTTCATCTATATAATGAATCCACCATTGCCAGCCAAGTCACTTCTTTTCTCCCTTACATATCCTGTTTTGCCTCTAAAACCTGTTTTTAGCTATGCTTTGAGAATTCATTCTTTATGTAACCTCAAGATGGTATATAAGCTTATTGAAGCAGTAGGTGGGTATTCAATCTGAATTCTCCTGTGTATACACACTAAATAAATGTGTATGCCTTTTCTTCTGTTAATCAATCTCCCTCATGTCAGTGATTTTTCAGTGACCCTCCAGGATGCCAAGGGCTCTGGCACCCACAGTGGTCAAGGATGACCTCATACTTTATAATCTTGTCAAATGAAGAAGAAATGCATTGAGATAAAGAATATAGATATACCTCAGAGATAATGCATGTGTGGTTCAAGACCACTAAAATAAAATAAATATTGTAATTAAAGCAAGTCATGCAATTTTCTGGTGTTCCCAGTACATAAAAAATTATGTTTATACTACAACTGTGGTGTATTAAATGTTCAATAGGGTTATGTCCACAAAAATGTATAGACCTTAATTAAATATATCTACTGCTAAAAATTACTAATGATCATTCGACTCTTTAATGAATTATAATCTTTTGTGCTGGTGAAAGGTCTTGCCTCAATGTTGACTGATCTAAATGTTGGAGTAGCTGTGGCAATTTCTTAAAACAATACCATAAAATTTACCACATCACTTAACTTATCCTTTCATAAAATATTCCTCTGTAGCATGTGATGCGATGTGTACAGCATCTTCACCAAGAATACATTCCATCTCAAGAAACAATTTTCTTTGCTCATCCAGAAGAAGCAATGCCTATGAAATTGCAGCAATTTAGAGACACCTTCAGGTTCCACTTCTAATTTTAGTTTTCTTGCTATTTCCACCACATGCAGTTACTTTCTCCACAGAAGTCCTGAAACCCTCAAAATTATCCATGAAGGTTGAAACCAACTTTTTCCAAACTCCTGTTACTGTTGATAATTTGACCTCCTTCCTTGAATCATAAATGTTCTTTTATAAAAATAAGGGGGATGGGCAGATCGCAACTCTCAGGCATCCCGCAAAGTAGGCGGGTCACGTTAGGGGCAACCTATACTCATTCAAACATTCATCTCACATTAGCAGTGAGGATTAGGGTATCACCCCGAATCATTATTTTCCGTATTCATAAGTTTAAGGCATATAGATTGTTTGTAATGGCATCTAGAATGATATATCTTTTCCGGGGGATTTTTAATTTACTTTGCCTAGGTGCATTATAGAAATCATTACTAATGGCAGCTAAAGTCTTACAAACCGTATTTCTTAAATAATAAAACCAGAAATTTGAAATCACTTCTTAATCCATGGGCTGCAGAATAGATGTTGCGTTACCAGACCTGGAAACAACATTAATCTCCTTTTACCTCTCTATGGGGGTGACTAGGTACATTGTCAATGAGTTGTAACATTTTGGAAATAATATTTTTTGCTGAGCAGTAGGTTTCAACAAAGAGCTTAAAATATTCAGCAAACTGTGCTGTAACAAGTGTGTTGTTATCCCGGTTTTGTCATTCCACTTATAAGATACAGGCAGAGTAGATTTAGCACATTTCTTAAGGGCCCTAGAATTTTCAGAAAGATAAATGAGCATTGGCTTAAACTTAAAGTCATCAGCTGTATTAGCCCCTAATAAGAATGTCAGACAATTCTTTGAAGTTTTGAAACCAGGCATTGACTTCGCCTGTCTGACTATGATAGTCTTACGTTGCATTTTCTTCCAATAGAAGGCTGTTTTATCTAAATTAAAAATCTTTTTTTTTGTTTAGTATAGCCACCTTCATTATTTATTTAGTTTATGGATAGCTTGCTGCAGCTTTTTGATCAGCACTTGCTGCTTCACTTTGCACTATTTTATTTTATTTAGATGTGACGTATATGTCAGGATTAGGTACATAAGTGGTCTACATGCAGGTTAAGTTTGGGCCTCCCACTGGTTCTCACTCCCCATGGTTTAGTATAAGGTACCATAGTGATGTTATGTGCCCCTCTCCTGCTGGCAGTGTCTCACTACTGCTGATCTCTTATAGTATTGTGATAAATGTGCAGGACCCACTTATGAGTGAGAATGTGTGGTATTTAGTTATTTGTTTCAGTGAGAGATCACTGAGTATTATAGACTCAAAATCTATCCAAGTTGCTGTGAAGTCCATCATTTTGTCCTTCTTTAGAGCTGTGTAATATTCCATCATGTATGTGTACCATGTTTCCTTCATCCAATCCACTTTCAATGGGCAGCAAGTTGGTTCCATATTTTTGCTATTACGCATAGTGTTGCAATAAACATGCATATGAAGATTTTTTTTTGATAGAATGATTTGGGTTACTCCTGGTATATTTCCAGAAGGGTGATTCCTGAGTCATATAGAAGGTCAATTTCTAATTCTTTTAAAAATTGTCACACTGTTTTTCATAGTTTTAACTAGTTTGAACTCCTACCAACTGTTTTGAAGTGTTCAATTTTCTCTGCATTCTCACCAGAATCTGTTGTGTTTTCTTTTATTTTTAGATGATGGCTATTGTTACTGGAGTTAGGTGGTATCTCAGTGTGGTTTTGATTTGCATTTCCCTGATGATTAGTGAGACTGAGCATGTTTTCATGCATCTGTTGGCTGCTCATGTGTCTTTTTTTGAGAAATGTCTATTCATGACTTTTGCCTACTTTTAATATGGCTGTTTATTTATTCATTTTTCCTTTCAGCTCATTTGAGTTTCTTTTAGATTCTGGTTGTTAGACCTTTGTCAGGTATACAGTTAGCATGTTTTTACCCATTCTGTGAGTTGTCTTCTCACTCTCTTGATGGTTTCTTTTACTTTGAAAAAGTTTTTCAGTTTGATGAGGTCCTACTTGTCTATCTTATCTTTTATGTCATACACTTTTGGGGTTATGACCAAGAATTGGTTGCCTATTCCAATGTGCAGAAGGGCATATCCTCCATTTTCTTCTAAGATTCTTATCGTTTGAGGTTTTATGAGTAGGTTTTTAATCCATTTATAGTTGACGTTTGTATATGTTGATAGGTAGGATTACTGTTTTATTCTTCTGCATGCGGTCAGCCAGTTTTCCCAATGCCAGTTGGTGAATAGGGTATCCTCTCCCCATTGTTGGAGGCTTTGTCAAAGATGAGTTGGTTAAAAAATTGAGCTGTTTCATCTGGCATCTCTATCCTGTTCCATTGGTCTATATGCTTGTTCTAGTACGAACACTAGACAGTTTTGCTTTTTTAGTCATATAATAAAGTTTAAAGTCTGGAAGTGTGATATATCCGGCTTTGTTTCTTTTGCTGAAGATTGTTTTGGCTATCCATGCTATTTTTATTTTTTTTATTTGATTTTCTGTATTGTCGTTTCCAGTTTCAAGAAGAATAATGTTGGTATCATGTTCAATTTGTATATTTTCTTGGATAGGATAGACATATTAAAAATATTAACTTTTCCAAACAAACAGCCCCATTAAAAAATGGGCAAAAGACATGAATAGACACTTCTCAAAAGAAGATATACTGGTAGTCAACAGACACACGAAAAAGTGCTCAGCCTCACTCATCATCAGAGAAATGCAAATCAAAACCACATTGAGATACCATCTAACCCCAGTGAGAATGACCAACATTAATAAAGCAAGCATCATATGCTGGCAAGGATGTGGAGAAAAAGGATTGTTTCTATACTGATGGTGGGAATGCAAACTAGTGCAACCTCTCTGGAAGTCAGTGTGGCAATTTCTGAAAGAACTAGAAATTGACCTTTCATATAACCCAGCATCTCCCCTTTTGTGAATATACCTGGAGGAACTCAAATCATTCTACAAAAAAGATACCTGCACATGTATGTTTGTTGCAACTCTATTCACAATAGCAAAAACATGGAACCAAACATGTGGCCCATTGTAGCTGGACTAGATTTTTTAAATGTAGTACATATACACAATAGAATAGTATGCAGCCATAAAGAAAGTCAAACATATGGACTTCGTAGCAACTTGAATGGATTTGGAGTCGATCATACTCAGTGATCTAAAACAGAAACAAACAGAGTACCATATGTTCTCATTCATAAGTGGAACTTGAGCAATTACAATACTATAAGAAAGGGGTTGACAGTAGTGGAAAACTGTCAGGGGAGGGGGTTGGGATTGGAAGTTGAGGGAAACTAGGGGAGGGAGGGGCACACCTCATCAACAGGAGTACCTGCATAATCAACATTTGTATACCTAACCCTGAATTATACCCCGCATCTTTATAATTATATATATATATAATTATATATAAATACATATAATATATATATAAATATATATAAATATATATATGTATAAAATATATATATATATTTTTTTTTTCCCAATCCATGAGCATGGAATATTTTCCCACTTATTTGGGTCTTCTATGATTTCTTTGAGCAGTGTTTTATAGTTTTTGTTTTTAAAGGTTTCACTTTGCACTTTTATGTTTTGGAAACAACTTTGTTCCTTCAGTCTCATGAACTGACCTCTGCTAGCTTCAAACTTTTTGCTTTTCTGCAGTTTCTCACTTCTTTCAGCTTTCATATAACTGAACAGTTTGGGTCTTTATCTGCAATAAGTTTTGGCTTAAGGGAATATTGTGGCTGGTTTGGTTTTCTATTCAGATCACTAAAATTTTTCTATATCAACTATAAGGTTGTTTTGCTTTTTAAATTATTTGTGTGTTCACTGGATTAGCATGCTTAAATTTCTTCAAGAAGTTTTTCTTTGTATTAACAACTTGGCTAACTGTCTGGTGTAAAAGGCCTAACTTTCAGCCCCTCCTGATTTTAGGCATACCTTTCTCACTTAACTTAATCACTTATTGCTTTTGTGAGGGATATGTGATTCTATCTTTCACTTGAACATTTAGATGCCATTGTAGGATTATTAATTGGCCTAATTTCAATATTATTGAGTCTCAGAAAATGGGAAAGCCCAAGGAGAGGCAGAAAGATGAGGTACGGCTGGTGAGTGGATTAATCAGAACATATATAACATTTATCAATTAAGTTCATCTTATTATGTACATGTGATTGGATTGCTCCTAAAACAATTACAGTGGTAACAGCAAAGATCACTAATTACACATTACCATAACAATGATAATAATAGACTTTGAAATATTTTGAGAATTACCAAAGTGTGCCACAAACACACTACATGAGTGCATGTTGTTGTGGGGAAAAATGGCACCAAAAGAGTTGTTTAATGCAGGGCTGCCAAAAACAATCAATTATTAAAAAACACAATATCTACAAGGCACAATAAAGTGATGTACAATAAAATTAGTTGTTCCTGTACTATATGTATTGCAGAGAGACAGACCATACATTCAATTTTAGACATTATAAATTCAGGTGCCTATAAGACACCTAACAGAGGAGATATCAAGTAGTCAGTGGACATCTAATATTTATCCTCACCTTGCACCAAAAATAAAGGTAAGTCCACTTACAAAAAATGTAAAAATAAAACACAACAACAAATTTTAAGTACATATCAAAGAAAGGAAAAACAAAACAAGGGTAGAATATAAAACATATCCAGGAATAAGAATAATATTAAAAATACATGTCATTAAATCTCATGTACTTGCTAGAGAAACTAAATCATAGCTCATGGTATCTATAAGCAAGTCAGGGGCTCGAGAAAATGCCCAATTATTCTTGGTGTTAGGGCTAGAAATAAATTTATATTAAAAATCCTCATGAATAAAGAAGTAATATAATAGCTAATGTTTTTAAGGACATAATTAGAGTAGACACAAGTTTTGTAAAATGGCATCTTATACAATTGTTTAATATAGAGGGATGTACCTTACATAATTTATAAAAAATTTGTTTCTAAATCAGCATGTTGGCATAGGTTTTTTTCCATTTTTCTTTAAATTCTTAGAAGAAATTTTTAGCTCTATGATGTTGTATTCTATTTGAAATGCTATAAAATATTATAAACTGAATAGTTTATAAAGAAACAGGCTGGGCTTGGTGGCTCAGCCTGTAATCCCGTGCCTTTGGGAGGCTGAGGTGAATGAATTGCCTGAGCCCGCGGGTTCGAGACCCGCCTGGGCAGCGAGACCTCATCTCTACAATAAATCAAAAAATCAGCCGGGCATGGTAGTGCGCGCCTGTAATTCCGGCTCCTCGGAAGGCTGAGGCGGAAGGATTGCCGGAGCCTAGCAGGTCGAGGCTACGGTGGCCGGGAGTGGCCACTGCACTGCACTCCAGTCTGGGCAACAGAGTGAGACTCCAACTCAAACAACCAAACAAACAAAAAAAACACAAATATTTTTTCACAGTCATGAAGGCAAGGAGGCCAATGAATAACGCATCAGCTGATTTGATGTCTGGTGAGGGTCTACTTTTTGGTTCACAGCTAGCTGTCTTTTCACTGTAATCTCAAATGATATAATGAGAAAGGAAGGAGGGTACTCTCTTTTATTAGGGCACTAATTCAATTCATGAGGGATCTGCCTTCATGGTATTATCACCCACCAAAAGCAGGTATTTCTAATACCTTCCCATTTTGTTTTAGAATTTCAGTATATAAATGAATAACCCTGAGAGCAAATGCATCTGTCAATAGCAATAAAATGCTGCTATTACTACTACTAATAATGTGATGATTATAATAATTGAAAAAGAACACATCATTTTTAACCAACAATCATTCATTTTCCTTTTTATCTTGGTGTTAGCACTCCAGGGTTTTCTTTTTTATACTAACTTTATTGGGATACAATGAAGTCAATAAAACATTTTCAAGTACACAATTCACTAGTGTTTAGTATATTCACAGTTATACCGGGTTGATTGCAAGACCATTGTAATGATAGAATTTTAGAACATTTTAATCACTCCCAAAACTAACCCTGTACCCATTGCCAAATCCCTGGCAATCATTAATCTTCTTTCTGTCTCTATAGATTTATTTATTCTGGATATTTTATATAAATAGATTTTTATAGCATGTGGTCTGTTGTGTCTGACTTCTTTTACTTAGCATGTTTTCAAGGCTCATCAATGTTGTAGCACATATTAGCTATTTATACTTTTAATTGCCATATAATATTGCATGTAATGGATATGTCATGTTTTGGTTAACCATTCAGCAGTTGATGAACATTTGGGTCATTTCCATATTGTGTCTACTATGAATAATGCTGTGGTTAACATTTGTGTACAAGTTAATATGTAAATATATGTTTGAGTTATCTTGGGTATATACCTAGAAGTATTCTGGGTCATATAATAACTCTAGGTTTACTGTGCTGTGGAATTGTCAGAATGTTTTCCAATCAGTCCACACCTAGACATTTAATTATAATCAAATTGTTGAAAGACAAAGATAAAAGTTTGAAAACAGCAAAAGAAAAGCGACATATTATCTAAAAGGGATCCTCAATAATATTAAGAGTTGATTTACTATCAGAATCCATGTGTACAGAAGATAGATGTTACATTCAACGTGCAAGAAAAAAATTTTTGTTCTGGAAAAATGTAAGAGAAAGTAAGACATTCTTAGATAATTTCTTACTAGCCAATCTTCCATACAAGAAATACTAACGGTAGTCTATCTGGATGAAATGAAAAGATACAAGACAGTAACTCAAATTCACTTGAAGAAATAAAGAGTGCCAGTAAATATAACTACATAGATAAATTTTAAAAACAGTATAAACTTATCTTTTGCTTATGATCCTTACTTTTATATTATTTAAAAGACAACTGAATAAAGCATAATTATGGATCAATATTGAACACTAAGCAATATATTAAGATGCAATTTTTGGCAATAACTGTATATAGAAGGGAAAATGAAGTGATGTAGAAACAAATCTTTCATATACCACCTTTGATAAATTATAAAAACTAATAGACAACAGACAAGAAAATAGAACAAAAATATAAAATAACCATAACAAATAGATATATTTATAACACTCCATCCAACAACAGCAGAGTGTACTTTCATCTCAAGTTCACCTGGAGCATTCTCTAGGATATATCATATATTAAGCCACAAAACAAGTCTTTTAAAGTATTTAAATACACATAGTATATTCTCTAACCACAATGCAATAGTATTAGAAAATAAATTTAAAATCACAAATTTTTGGAAATGAGAAAGCACATTTCTAAATGATAAACAGTTCAATAAATCAAAAGGGAAAGTAAAAATATTTTGAGACAAGTGAAATGTGCAAAAAATCTCAAAATGTATGGTTGTAACTTGGACAGTGCTCAGAGATAAATTCATAGCTATAAAATGTTTACATTTAAAAATAAAGTTTTGGCAAGGCATTGTGTCTCATGCCTGTAATCCCAGTGCTTTGAGAGACTAAGGCAGAAGGATGGCTTGAGGATAGAAATGTATGAGAAAGCTGGGCAATATAGCAAGACTCTGTCTCTACAGATTTTTTTTAGTAGAAGAGCATGGTGGCATGTGCCTATTGTCTTAGCTGCTTAAGAGCCTTGAGGTGAGAGAATTCCTTAAGCCTGCGAGTTCAATGTTACAGTGAACTATGATCGAGGCACTGTGCTCCATCTCTGAATAATAGAGTGAGGCACTGTCTTTAAAAGAAAATCAAATAAATAAAGTTCTCAAGTCAATACCTAAAACTTTAACTTTAAAAAAGCTAGATAAAGAAGAGCAAATTAAAATGAACACAAACAGAAAACAGGAGCTAATAGAGATAGGCTAGAAATGAACAAAACGGATACAGAGTGACAATAGAAAAAAAAAAGAAAACCAAAACTTAAGTTTTTGAAAAGATCAACAAACTTTATAAACTTTAGCTGGACTAACCAGGAGAAAAAGAGACAAGATTAAATTTAATAAAATCAGAAATAAAAGAACAGGTATTATGAATAATCTTGTGCACATTTTTTTTTTTTTTGAGTTGGAGTCTCACTCTGTCTCCCAGACTGGAGTGCAGTGGCCGCTTCCGGCCACCGCAACCTCGACCTGCTGGGCTCCAGCGATCCTTCCGCCTCAGCCTTCCAAGTAGCTGGAATTACAGGCATGCGCTACCACGCCCGGCTGATTTTTTGATTTATTGTACAGATGAGGTCTCGCTGCCCAGGCGGGTCTCGAACCCGCGGGCTCAGGCAATCCACTCACCTCAGCCTCCCAAAGGCGCGGGATTACAGGCTGAGCCACCGAGCCCAGCTCTTGTGCACATTTTAAAAATACATTACAAAAGAGTACTGAGAGCAATTGTATGTCAACAAGTTAGATAACCTAAATTAAATACACAAATTCCTAGCAACACACACAAAGTATCAAAGTAGAATCAAGAAGAATTTTTTTCCTTTTTTCTGTTTTTTTTTTTTTTTTTTTTTTTTTGAGACAAGATTTTTCTATGTTGCTGAAACTAGTCTCAAATGCCTGGTCTCAAGCAATCCTCAAATTCTGGGTTCACCCCTCCTGTCTAAGCTTTCAAAGTGACAGGATAAGAAATAGAAAATCTTAGTAGACCTATACCAAGTAAAGACAATGAGTTACTAATCAAAATATCTTTTTAAAGAAAAGCTCAGGACTGAATAGCTTCACTGGTGAATTGTATTAAACAATTAAATAATTTACTCCAATCGTTCACAAATGCTTCAAAAAATAGAAGAGGGAATACCAGTAGTATTGCTATGTGTCCAGCAATACTCTGATATCAAATTCAGATGAATAAACTAAAGAAAACTACAGACCAGGCATGGTGGCTCATGCATATAATCTCAGCACTTGAGGAGGGTGAGGCAGAGGGCTGCTTGAACCTGGGAGTTTGAGACCCTTTTGGGCAACATAGCAAAACCCCATCTCTACAAAAAAAAAAAAATTAGCTGAGTGTGGTGGTGCATGCTGTAGTCCCAGCTATTTGGGATTCTGAGGCAGGAAGATTGCTTGAGTAAAGGAGGGGGAGGCTTCACTGAACTGTGATCATGCCACTGCACTGCAGTCTGGGCAACAGAGGGAGTCCCCGCCACACACACACACACACACACACACACACACACACACACACACACACACACAGAAAACTACAAAAATTTCCTTTATGAAGATAGGCACAAAAATTCTCAGCAAAATATTACTAAATCAAATATAGCATTTTATTAAAAGAATTTTTAAAATGACAGGGTGATTTATTCCAGGAATGCAAGATTTATTCAACATTGTAAAATAAATCAATGTAATACAATATATTAATAGAATAAGTAAAAAGACATGATCATTTCAATTGATGAAAAAAATTAAACAAAACCAATACACTACTTATTATGTGAACAATCAACAGTCTAAGAATAGAAGAAAACTTTCTTAGTCTGATTAAGGACATCTAAAAAATACCCATAGAATATTATGCTTATTTGTGCAAGATTGAAAACTGCCCCTTTAAGAAAGATCTAGGATGAGACAGGGTTGTCCAATCTTAAAATTAATTTTCATATTTGTACTAAAGATTCTAGCCAGGAAAATCATCTGTACTTGCGATTTCTTCTTCATTTTGTTTTGTTAGTTTGTGTGTATCTAATTTTTTTTTCATTTATGTTGGCATATAATTATTCATAGTTCTTTCTTTAAGATTGCTAGCTATGTTCCCTCTTTCATTTCTAAATCTATTGAGTCCAATTTCTTTTATTTTCTTGATTAGTCTTGCTCAAGTTGTCAGTTTTGATCTTTTTAAATAAGCAAATTTAAATTTTTTTTATTTTTTTAGATAAAATATATTTCTTGAATTCTGCTATATTCATTATTATTTCCTATCTTCTTGCTTTTGGTCTAGAGGCTTTTCTTTCTTCTACCTCATTAAGGTGTGAGACTTTTTTTAAATTACAGTCATTTGCACTTCAAAATTTCTTTTAGAGCATTGATTTAGCTACATTTCTTAAATTTTTGTATATTTCTTGTTTTAATTCTTTTCAAAATATTTTCTAATGTACTTTTTGATTTCTTCTTGACCCCTTGGTTATATGGAAGTATATTGTTTAATTTTCATATATCTGTGAATTTCCTCCATTTTCTTTTCTTAACGATTTCAAATTCCATTCCATTGTAATCAGAGAGCATGTCTTTTACTATTTATGATTTTATCCATTTTTAGTTAATTGAAGCTTTTTAAATGGCCCACTATATTGTTTATACTGGAGAATATTTTGTGTACACTCAAGAAGAATTTTTATTCTTCTGTTGTTTGGTGGAATGTTTTATAAATGCCCATTAGGTCTAAATGATTGATTATATTATAGAACTGTTCAAGTATTCTATTCTATTTCCTTATTGATTATCTGTTTAATTCTTTGATTTATTTTTGAAAGTTAGGGTACTGAGGTCTCCAAATATTAACTTTGATTTGTCTGTTTATCTCCTTAAATATAAGTTTTTGCTTCATGTATTTTGGGGTTTTGTTGTTCTGTTCACATATTAATATAATTGCTTTGTATGTCTGCTATATTGATAATTTTATCAACATAAAATGCCCTTCTTTGTTTTTAGTAAGAACTTTGGTATCAAAGATAGTTTTGTCAGATATTAATTTAGTCACTGCAGCTCTCTTTTTGTTACTGTTTTCATGGTGAATTTTTAAAGATCATTTTATATTGAAGCTATTTGTGCTCTCACTTCTAAAGTGTCTCTGTACACAAAATATGGTTCAAATATTTGTATTTATTTTTCCATTTACTACCTTGTGATTGAAGTATTTAGTCTATTAACATTTAATATAATTGATAAAACTACAACATATCAAAATATGTGAATGATGCCAAAGCAGTGTGGAAAAAAATTATAGCATTAAATTATTTCATTTGAAAAAAGAAAAAAAACCTCAAATTAATAATTTGAGTTGCCATATAAGAGCAAAATCAAATCAAATCAAGGAGAATGGTTATATTAAAGATAGGAATGTTCGTCAATAAATTTGGGTGAAAAGAAATTTTAAAAATCAATAAACTGAAAAGATAGGTCTTTGAAGAAATTACTAAAACTGATGAATGTCTCAAAAGATTGACAAAATATAAATAAGATGAAGCACAAATAACCAATATTATGAATGTAATGGGAAATTTACTAGAGATTGAGTACTCATTATAAAAAATTAGAGGAATTACTGTGAAAACTTTATGATTGTAAATTCAGCATTTTAGAAGAAATAGATCATTTTTAAATTAAAAGTCACAAACTACAAAAATTCAACCAAGATGAAACAGATAATATAAATGGTTCTGTAATATTGTAAAAATAAATTTAGATTCAAAATTCTTTAACAAAGTGATAGAAAAATAACCCAGACATGTATAAAAGATGTATATACTATGAAAAAGTGAGATTTATTTCAGGTACACAAGGCTTTCACTGCAATTTATATCAATTGTATTAATTAATATAATCTGACATATTAGCAGGCTACAAAGACAAATCATATGAACATATTGGTTAATGCAGGAAAAAAAGCAACAAACATTTGACAAAATCCAATATCCATTCATGGCAAAAAAAAAAAAAAAACCTCAGCAAATTAGAAGAAGGGAACAATCTATACTTAAGAAAGTATACATCTTTCCCTCCTTCTTTCTCTATCTATTTCTCTAGCTATCTAATGTTGATTGCAACGTCATCATACTTAATGGTGACATATTGAATGCCTTTGCCTTAAGATCAGAAAGAACCCTCATGAACATAGATGCAAAAATTCTCAACAATATTCTAGCAAATCGAATCTAACAACACATCTCAAAAATCATCCACCATGACCATGTAGGCTTCATACCTTGATGCAGGACTGGCTAAACATCCACAAGATCATAAATGTAGTTAAATACATCAGCAGATGTAAAAACAAGAGCCACATGATTTTATCAATAGTTGCAGAAAAAGCGTTTGATAAAATCCAGCATCCTTTAATGATAAAAACCCTTGAATGCCTAGGTATAGAAAGAACATACCAAAAATAGTAAACACCATCTACAATAAATCCACAGCCAATATGTTGCTAAATGGACAGAAACTGGAAACATTTCCCCCCAAAACTGGAATAACAATAACAAGGGGGCCCAATCTCACTCCTCCTGTTCAACATTGTGTTGGAAGTCCTAGCTAGAGCAATTAGACAAGATAAGGAAATCGGGGTTTGTGAATAGGAAAATAAATTGTTATCCTTCTTTGCTGATAATTAAATTCTATACTTCAAAAATCTAAAAGAATCTGTCAAAAACCTCCTTGCACTGAAAAATGACTTTGGCAAAGTCTTGGGGTATAAAATCAATGTGAAAAAGACAATCACATTCCTATACAACAACAACAAACAGATAGAGGACCAAATAAAAAATACAATCCCATTCAAAATAGCCACAAACAAAAATAACATAACTTGGCGTCTTCTTAACCAGAGAAGTTAAGGACCTTTACAATGAAAATTACAAAACACTGCTCAAAGAAATCCAAGACAACACACACAAATGGAAAAATATTCCATGCTCATGGATAGGAAGAATCAACATTGTTAAGATGTCTATCCCACGAAAGACAATCTACAGATTCAATGTGATACCCATTAAATTACCAACATCATTCTTCTCAGACCTGGAAATGACAAAACAGAAATTCATATGGAAACATAAATGGCCATAAATAGCCAAAACAATCCTTAGCAAAAGAAACAAAGTGGGAGGTATCACACTTCTGAACTTTAAACTTTTCTATAAGGTCACAAAAATCAAAACAGCCTGATATTGCCTCAAAAACAGGTATATGGACTGATGGAACAAGAGAGAGATTCTGGAAGCAAAGCCTCAGCATCTCAACCAACTCATCTTCGACAAAGCCTCCACCTACAACCACAGAGGAGAGGAAAACCTATTCAGTAAATGGTGCTGGGAAAACTGGCTGACCACACGCAGAAGATTGAAACAGGACCCCTACCTATCAACCTACACAAAAGTCAACTCTAAATGGAGCAAAGACCTAACCATAAAACTTCAAACTATAAGAATCTTAGAAAATTCAGGAGACATCCTTACAGAAATCATAGTAGGCAAACCATTCCTAATCAAAACCCGGTGTCCATGCCATAAAAGATAAGATAGACAAGTGGGACCTCATTAAATTGAAAAGCTTCTGCACAGCAAAAAAAAAAAAATCATCAAGATAACTGGGAGACAGCCCACAGAATGGGGAAAAAATGCCAACTATATATCTGACAAAGGTCTAACATCCAAGATCTATAAGAAACTCAAATATGCCGAAAGGGGAAAAGACAAACTTCCCTATTAAAAAGTGAGCAAAAAACACGAATAGACACTTTTCAAAAGAAGATATACAGGCAGCCAGCAGACACATGAAAAAGCACAAATCCTCCCTAATTATCAGAGAAATGTAAACTAAAACCACATTGAGATACCACCTAACCCCAGTAAGAATGGCCATCATTAATAAAACAAACAGCAACATATGCTGGCAAGGATGAGGAGAAAAAGGAATGCTTCTACACTGCTGGTGGTAATGCAAACTAATGCAACCTCTTTGGAAAACAGTGTGGCAATTTCTGAAAGAACTGGATATTACCCAGCAATCCCCCTACTGGGAAAATACTCCAGGGAACTCAAAGCATTTTACAAAACAAGATACCTGCACATGCATGTTTATTGCAGCACTATTCTCAATAGCAAAAATATGGAACCAACTGAGCTTCTCATTGAAACTGGACTAGATAAAAAATGTGGTACATATACACAATGGACTGTTACACAGCCATAAAGAAGGTCAAACATGGATTTTGCAGAAATTTAGATGGAGTTAGAGTCAATAATACTCAGTGATTTATGAAAGAAACAAAGAGAGTACTACATGTTCTCATTCATAAGTAGACCCTGAACATTTACCATAATACTATAAGAAAGGGATTAGCAGTAGCCAGATACTGTCAGGAGTGGGGGGATGGGGGTACAAAATCAATCAGAGTACCTTATCTCAAAGCAGGCAACGTGGGGATCAAAAGGAGGTCAAACTTTACCTGTATGATGCCTACTTGTATACCTAATCCTGAATTGTATCCTATATCTTTAAAATAAAACATTAAAAAAAGAAAAAAAGAAAAGCAAGGTTATCAATTCTCATCACTCTTATTCAATATAATACTAAGAATTTTGTTACTGCAATGAGTCAAAGAAAAAATACATACCGAAAAGAGAGAAAACCCCATTTCTATTTACAAATGAGACGATTGCTTACATAGAAAACCCAAAGAATAAACAACAAAAACTAACATAAAATCTCTTAAATCTAAAATGAGAGTTACTCAAAGATTCAGGATACATGATCAGTCCACAAAAATCAATTCTGTACTTATAGACTAGCAATGAACTTTTGGAAACCAAAATGTAATTCATAACATGATTACAATATCTCCAAAAATGAAATATTTATATACAAAATTGACAAACTATGCAAAAAATCATATGCTAAAAATTAGAAAATGTTAATGTATATAATCAAATCAGATCTAAATAAATGGAGAGACATACCCTGTTCATGAATTGGAAGTCTCAGCACAGTAAACATATAATTTATTTCCAATTTGATCACAAATTATACCCATTAGTACATATAAAAATCCTTCATTGGTTTTAAGCATTGCATATTATTTCATAATAGGGATTACTATTATTTAGTTACCATTTTTATTTTTTTCTGTTGATAGATATTTATTTCCATGTTTCTGTTGAATTAAGCAATCCTGTTTTGACCTGTCCTTACACAGATATCTTTTCACATATGCACAATTATATCTTTAGTTGAGGTATCTCAAATTGAAATTGCTTGCCCAGAGAGTAAGTGCATTTAAAATTCTGATAGATAGTGATTAATTATATTCCAGAGAAGGCGGAGCTTAAGATGGTGGCCAGCAGACCGGGCTGTGAGAATCTCTGTGGAGGCAAGTGACAATAAAGACTCTCTGCATGAATAGGCAGGCACTGGTGGGACTGTGAAAGTCCATCTGAGGGGATACTCAGTGGCATGCACCTGCCCTCCCTCTGAGGGTGACTGCAAGCCCCCACCACCCTGAAATTAGAGCACAGCTCACAAGATTGCAGGCAGAAACATCTGCTGCCTGCAGGAATGCTCCTGAGAAAAGCCTGCTGAATCCAGGTGATTCCCAGTGCCTGGCTCTGGGTGCACACCATCATCTGTCATACTAGACCTGCTGGAGCACAGGATCTGATTATTGGAGAGAGAGCATTGGAGAATCTGGAGAGGAATACAGGCCTGTGAGGAGCCACCCACCACAGCCATTTTCCAGGCAAAGATTTGCATTGCCCCAGCCAGACCCCCCCCACAGCCTCCAACTTGTTGCCTAAGCAAACTATTGTCCCAGGTGCTCCCTCACCATTGAAGTAGGAGAGAGACTGCTCCGGGCTTTGCCTCACTACTGCAGCACTTAGCAAGGTGCTGGAAGGGGCTGTGGACAGAGTCCAGAGATGTGATCTCTGTGAATGGGAGATCAACTACTCAGGGTTGGATTGTGGTCCAGAGGAAATATCCTTAGAGCACAAACTTCAGAGGGACCTAATGAGTGCTGATTTCAGGCACCCCACTTCCTACCCTGATCCAGCCATGGGACAAAGGGTGTGGCCAGAAAAGTATGAGGAAGAACTCAAAAAAGATCAGTGGTGAATCCAGGGCTGATACAAACCCCTCCTTCCCAGCAATCCTCTGAAAGTCAGACCCACACAGCTGGGCCACGACTGAGAGGGAAAAATCCAGATGGATCCTGGACATCAGTCGCAATAGGAGAACTCCATTCCAGGATAGGCCTGACTGGGGCAACCTGATGAGAGTACATACCAGGGGAAGAGACTATTCTGTACATCCCCACCAGAGATCTCCCTGGTCATAGGAGAGTGGGAAGGGAGGACTGCAGCCCCACCCACCTCCACTGCCCCTCTTCCTTTTCTGTTTTCTTCCCTGAGGAGAGAGTGAAAGAGGTGGCTCTGCAGGAGAGATCTGATTAGAGGAACAATTACAAAACCTGCCACAAGAGCAGAGGATTTTTTTGTTTTTTATTTTGCTCTGTTTTGTTTTCCAGATTTTCAATTATTTTTTAACTTTAAAATTTTTGTGTTTTTTAGTTCATACATTTTAAAAATATTTTTCATTTGTGCATGAATGTGTATGTGAGGCTTTGATCTGCATCTCCCTCAATTTTTTTCTTTTCTTTTTCCTTTTCTTTCTTCTTTTGTCATTCTCTATTTATGTGTGTATGTGAATGATTGAGTGTTCATGTTTTGATTTTGATGTTGGTTTTTGCTCTTTTGTTCTTCTGGAGTTTTTTTATATTCATTTTTTATAGTTTAAGGGGTGTGTCAATATATGTGTGAGGGTTCCACCTGAATTCCCCCTTCTTTTTTTTTCTTATTCTCCTCCCTTCAGTCTTTTTCTCTTTCTTCTCTATTCACTTTGTACTAGGCATGTGTGTGTATTTTTAGTTTTCTTGGGTTTTTTTTGTTGTGGTGGTTTATTTTGTTTTGCTTTGTTGGTATTCCAGATTGTTTTGTAGTGTGTGTTGGCTTCTGCTTTGCATCGTCATATAGAGTGGTGGTGGGAAATGGATCTCAGGGAACACATACCACAATAAGTGAATATTTTAATTTGCAAGTAGCATTTGATTCCTAGCACCCCATCCCCCATTTAACTCAGATTTCAAAAACTACATGAGACAGAAAAGCTTCTCATCTACCATCTTATCTCAAAATAGAACAAATCCAGAGCTCAGATCAGTGAAGAATAGAGGACTGAACAAACATCAGAAGGGAAAGCCTCTTCCACTGACACTGAATAACAGAACTAAAGAAAGAAACAAGAGATGTGTCACAAATGAGGAAAAGTCAAAGGAAGACCTCAGGCAATTCAAGTCTACCAGAGACAAAACACCTGAGAAATCAGACTTTGTTGCCCAAACAATGGAAATCAGCAATGACTGGTCCCAGAATATGACAGAGATTAGGGAATGGTTGGAAAGAGTGAATAAGATTCAAGAAAGACAAGATGCAACACTGAAAGAACTTGTAACAGAGATTCTGGCAATAAAAAATTTCATCCAGGAAATAAGTAACAAGATGACAAGCAAGGAAAGCAGAATTAATCTAGCTGAAGAAAGAATCTCAGAACTTGAAAACCAGAACAGGTAATTAACCTGATCTGTAAAAAACATAGAAAGAAGACTCAGAAAGAAAGAACAAAGGCTACAAGAGATGTGTGATTATATCAAGAGACCAAATCTATACCTGATTGGTATCACAGAAGTAGAAAGGGAAATAGTAAAAATTTGGAGCAAGTATTCCAGGAGGTAATTCAAGAAAACATTCCCCACATCACCAGAGATGTGGCCAGTCAAGCACATGAGATACGGAGAATCTCCACAAGACATCAAATGAGAAGAAAATCCCATAGAAACATAGTAATTTGCCTACAAAAAGTAGGCACAAATGAAAAAATCCTAAAGACAGCAAGAGAGAAAGGTCAGACTACCTATAGGGAAAAACCAATCAGAATAGCAGCAGATCTATCAGCAGAAACACTATAAGCAAGAAAGAACTTGAGCCCTATATTCAAAATCCTCAAAGAAAAGCAATTTCAACCAAGAATTTCCTATCCAGCCAAGTGATGGAGAATTAAAATCCTTCCCAGACATCCAATCCCTAAGAGATTATGTAGTTTCCAGACCAGCTCTACAGGAGATACTTAAAAAGTTACTAAACACAGAAGAAAGAAAAAAAAAATGACCACATACTTCCCAAGAGAACAAGAGAACACAGGATCAACAGAGAATAAAGCACAACAAGAAACTTGAAAACACACATCCATTAACCCCAAAGCCAAAAGAAAACAAGCAAAGAAAAAACTTTTTTTTTTTTGAGTTGGAGTCTCACTCTGTCGCCCAGACTGGAGTGCAGTGGCTGCTCCCGGCCACTATAGCCTCAACCTGCTGGGCTCCAGCGATCCTTCTGCCTCAGCCTTTCGAGTAGCCAGAATTACAGGCATGCGCTATCATGCCTGGCTGATCTTTTTATTTTTATTGTAGAGATGAGGTCTTGTTGCCCAGGTGGGTCTCGAACCCATGGGCTCAGGCAATCCACTCACCTCAGCCTCCCAAAGGTGTGGGATTACAGGCTGAGCCATCGAGCCCGGCTAAGAAAAAACTTTAAAAAAAGCTCATGACAGGGATAAACAATCACATTTCAATAATCAGCTTGAATGTGAATAGACTAAATGCACCAATGTAAAGACAGAGAATGGTGCACTGAATAAGAAACCATGACCCCATTATTTGCTACATCGAGGAGACTCATCTCACTACAAGGAATGCAGACAGACTCAAAGTTAAAGGATGGAAAATGAGTTTCCAGGCAAATGAATCACAAAAGAAGGCAGGAGTGGCAATCTAAAATCAGACAAAGCAACGTTTAAACTACCAAAATTTAAAAAAAATGCAAAAGGACACTAAATAATGATAAAAGGTTCAATCCATCAACAAGAAATATCCATTCTAAACATATATGCACCCAACACAGGAGCACCAGCATTTATAAAGCAACTACTAAATAAACTAAAAAAAGATATTGACTCTAACACTATTATAGCAGAGAATGTGAATACTTCAATGACAGGCCTAGATAGATCATCAAGGCAAAAAGTCAACAAGGAGATCCAGAACCTAAACTTGACAGTAGACCAAATGGACTTAATGGATACCTACAGATTATTCCACACAACAACCACAGAATATATATTCTACTCATCACCACATGGAACATACTCCAAGAGCAATCAAATCTTTGGCCATAAATCGAGCATAAACAAATTCCTAAGATTGAAATATTGCCATGCACAATCTCAGACCAAAGTGAAATAAAAATAAATATCAAAACCAACATTTCCCCAAATCCCACAAAGACATGGATACTAAACATCATGATGCTGAACAACAACTGGGTCAACACTGAAATCAGATAAGAAATTGAAAGATTCCTGGAAACAAATGAAGATAAAGAAACATCTTACTAAAACCACTGGGATGCCACGAAATCAGTTTAAAGAGGGGAACTTAAGTTTCTATGAGCAAACATCAAGAAAATGGAAAAATCACAAGTGGAGAGCTAACAAATCACCTAAGGGAGCTGGAAAGAGAAGCACACCCAAATCCGAGCTTTAGCAGAAGAATCCAAATCACAAAAATAAGAGCCCAAATACGGGACATGGAAGACAAAAATATCATAGAAAACATCAACAAAACAAAAAGCTGGTTCTTTGAAAGAATTAGCAAGATTGATGGGCCCCTAGCCAAAATGACCAAGAAAAAAATCCAAATAAACACAATCAGAATTACAAAAGATCAAATCACAACTGACCCCGAGAAGTACAAAGGACTATCACAGATTACTATGTACACCTATATGGAAACAAACTTGATAATTTAGATGAAATGGAGGACTTTCTGACATCACACAACCTGCCCAGGTTAAAACAAGAAGACATTGAGACACTAAATAGACGAATAACAACCCAGGAAATTGACTCTGTCTTAGGAAAACTACTTGCCAAAAAAAGCTCTGGATGACTTTCCAGCAGAATTCTGCAAAACGTACAAGGAGGAGCTGATATCAATCCTTTTGAAAGTATTCCAGGCAATTGAGATAGATGGAATTCTCCCCAAATCATTTTATGAATCTAACAATGCACTGATACCCAAACCTGGTAAAGATCCAACACAGAAAAGAACTACAGGCCAATATCCCTTATGAATACAGATGCAAAAATCCTCAACAAGATTCCAGCAAATTGGATCCAAAAACACATCTCGAAAATCATCCACCATGACCAAGTAGGTTTTATCCCCAGGATGCAGGGCTAGTTCAACATTCACAAGACCATAAATGTAATTAAATACATCAACAGATGTAAAAACAAGAAACACATGATTATATTATTAGATACAGAAAAGGCTTTGATGAAATCCAGCATGCCTTTTTGATAAGATCCCTCAAACAGCTAGGTATAGAAGGAACATACCTCGAAATAGTAAGTGCCATCAATGACAAACCCACAGCTAACATATTGCTAAATGGAAAGAATTTTTAACATATTGCTAAATTTTTCCCCTGAAAAATGGAACAAGACAAAATTGCTCACTCTCATCCCTCTTGTTCAATATTGTGTTGGAAATCCTAACTCAGGCAATTAGACTAAAGAAGGAAATCTGGGGTATCCATATAGGAAAAGAGGAAGTCAAATTATTCCTCCTTGCTGATGATATGATTCTATACCTTGACAATTCAAGAGAATCTGTCAAAAACCTGCTTGCATTGATAAAGGACTTTGGCAAAGTCTCAGGGTACTAAATAAACATGCAAAAGACAGTTGCATTCCTATAAACCAAAAACAAGCAGGCAGAAACCCAAATAAAAAACACAATCCCATTCACAATAGCCACCAAAAAAATGAAATACCTCATCATCTTCCTAACCAGAGAAGTGAAAGACCTTTGCATGAGAATTATAAAACACTGCTCAAAGAAATCCAAGAAGACACAAACAAATGGAAAAATATTCCATGTTCATGGATAGGAAGAATCAACATTGTTAAGATGTCCATCCTACAGATTCAATGAAATATCCATTAAGTTACCTACATCATTCTTTTCAGACCTGGAAGTAACAATACAGAAATTCATATGGAAACATAAATGACTCTGAATAGCCAAAACAATTCTTTCAAAAAAAAAAAAAAAGCAGGAGATATCACACTTCTGGACTTCAAACTTTGCTATAAGGCGACAGTAATTAAAACAGCCTGGTACTGGTACAAGAATAGCCACATAGACCAATGGAACAGGATAGAGATTCCAGAGGCAAAGCTTCAATTCCTCAACCAACTCATCTTTGATAAAGTCTCCAACAACAATGACTGAGGAGAGGAAACCTATTCCGTAAATGGTACTGTGAAAACTGGCTGACCACATGCAGAAGGTGGAAACAGGCCCCTACCTATCACCATACACAAAAATTAACTCTAAACAGATCAAAGACCTAAATGTAAATCCTCAAACTACAAGAATCTTAGAAAACACAGGAGACATCTTTATGGAAATTGGAACTGGGAACCAATTCCTATTCAGAATTTTAAAGGTCAATACCTTAAGAAATAAGATTGACAAGTGGGAACTCATCAAACTAATGAGCTTCTGCAAAGCCAAAGAAACCATCAAGAGAACAGAGAGACAGCCCACAAAATGGGGAAAAATTATTTGCCACCTGTATATCTGACAAAGGTCTTTCATCTAGGATCTACACGGAGCTCAAATGCATCAAAAGGAAAAAAACCAAACAGCCCCTTTAAAAAGTGGGCAAAACACATGAATAGAAAATAGACACTTCTCAAAAAAAGATGTATAGGCAGCCAACAGACACATGAAAAAGTGCTCAGCCTTGCTCATCATCAGAGAAATGCAGATCAAACCACATTGAGATTCCACCTAACCCCAGTAAGAATGGCCATCATTAATAAAACAAAAAACAACAGATGCTGGTGAGGATGTTGAGAAAAAGGAACGCTTCTACACTCCTGGTGAGAATGCAGACTAGTACAACCTCTTTGGAAGACAGTATGGAGATTTCTGAAAGAACTAGAAATTGACCTTTCATATGACCCAGCTTTTCCCCAATTGGCATTATACCTGGAGGAACTCAAATTATTCCTCAAAAAAGATACCTGCACAGTACTGTATTTTCTGCCTCGTTGTATGACTTATATTTTTATTTTTTCCATATGTGCATGAGGAAATCTACTTATTCTTAAAATTCTGTGTAAACTCTGGAGCACTCTCATTCTTTCAGGTAAAAACCAATAATGATGCTTCAATCTTTGAGGTCTCCATGACTATTTATTAATTCATTTAGTCAGTGTCTTACTCTGTCACCTAGACTGGCATGCGGTGGCACAATTACAGTTCACCACAGCCTTGGACTTTTGGGCTCAAGTAGTCCTCCTACCTCAGCCTCCCTAGCATCAACTTTATGTATAGTTTTATTTTATTTTATTTTTTTACAGCATTATCTTTGCTTTTAAATCTTGAGTTAAATACTTGTCAAAAGAAGACAAACTATGATTTAAAATGGATCAGATCACAGTTTAGCAAGAGGAGAAATACATAGATATCCAATTAAAATGTGAATTTGTTAAGTGCTAAAACCAAGGTAGATACAAAATTCTATAAATGAGGGAGATTAAGACTGATTCTGCTTGGGTGGTAGATATGAAACCTCTCTTCTCAGAGAAAGCAGTATTGAGACTGGTATTTTGTGCATGAAAAAAAGGTATAACCTCTGCCAAATAAATGGACCAAGCAAGAGTAGGGCCATGTTGCAGTGTTCAATGGGGAGAGGATAGTTGGAAAAAATTGAATTTGAGGATTGTTTTAGAAGGAGATGGAACCAATATCTTTTGAAGAATCTTGCTTGGAAATTTGGAGCTTATCTAGTAAACAAAACAGTGCCATCAAATAGTTTAAGAAGTTAAATAAGCAAAATAATAAAGATTTACAGCTTATCACTTCAGTGACACTTTAACAGAGTTTAACATTCATGTTTTTCCTTAAAAGAATAGCAGGATTCTTTTGTTTTTGTTTAAAGTATTAATTTACTCTTAAGCATAGCAAGTTGAGTTTCAAACCAGAATTTAGCTTTAGCAATGCAATGATAGAAAATAAGGAGACTCATATTCAGATGTAAAATTTCACTAAGGATGGTTCAATTTTTTAATGAAATAATTTAAGAAATATAAAATACCTAGGGTTTATTATAATTCCAGGCAAGCACTTTAGGTGAAGGGTAGTTTTCGTTCTCTTACCTCACTCCAGAATCAAAAACATATCTGGAAGCATGTCACACAGAAACATGTAATGACCCTATGTGGATTCTCAGGTCAAATGTAATCATCTTTCATTTTTTTTATTAGAGATTTCCATCTACAGATTTCTCACTTTTCCACATTTACTCATTATTCAATTTCCACATACATCTGACTGTACAAAAATGTAGTTTTAAAAGGTACTCAAGGAAGCTAACTCACACAAAAGTGGGGGGGCAGTCAACCATTATTCATGATTTTACAGCACAAACTCTCCCCTAACCTAGTGTTGCTTTGTTGTGTTACAACTCACCCATGGATCTTGAAAATTGCAGACAATAATGAGTCAGAGGTGTATCTATAATATATTATTTGATAATTTCTTATAAATAAAAGTTTGGTATCAACTTTTTTTCTTTCAAGTAAGTGGTTTAAAAATATGTGTGAAAAGCAATGAAACCCAAATTCTTTCTTTGTCTTTCAAACTAAAAAGTGTATCAAGAATAGAAACTCCACAGTTATAAGTACTTTAATAAGAACAACAAAAATACTATTTAAATGGAAATTTTGACATTAGTTTGTGGAAGAGAGCTTCAATGAACACTTCTTGCCATTTAAAATCTTACCAGCTATGTATTTATGGGATTAGAATTCATCTGGGTATTCAAAATACACCCATATACCTAGAATGAACATGTAGATAATTGAAAATAGGATACTATCATCAATATGAATTCAAAAAAATACAATTACATTCTAGAAATAGTTCCTATAGGCTTACACTCTCCAAAATATAATTTGGTACCTTTTCACTTTCCAAACTCATCTCACAGAAAGTATTATTTTAGGGATTTGAATAATTGGATCACCACAAGTTTGAGAGGAGGATGAATATTAGAGACAGGTTTGCATAGTAAAGATTGTTTTGCACTCTAGTATATTTGGGGGGAAAATTCTGTCTGTTTTTTAAATTCAGTAAGACACTTCAGGTTGTGTCATGTGACTGCACTAAGGTGGACTCCAGTGTGGTGTGTACTTTTCCCTAGGGAGTCATCCATTAAATGCATTTTGGTGTTGGTTTTCTAGTTTCCACAATGTGAACTAGTGAAGTGCATTTTTAAAAATAAAACTGATAATGCACAAAGGATATTTGCTCTGAAACAAATATATGTGAAGAAAATAATTTAAAATGGTTCCTTCTCTGACATCTCGACTGACTTTCTGCCAAATCAGGAAATATATGGCTAATCCTTAATGGTTCCGATCTCAACTACTGATATTTCAGAACCTTTCAAAAGAATTTCCATGTTATGAACTTTCCTCTAATTTATCTTCCATCATCCATCATTCCACATTAAGAACAAAATATCTCATTTTCCTATGTTCCATTCTTTTATGTTCTACTATCTCACAGTAGATATCAGTCCCTGCTGACGATGATTACTGTATCAGGATACATTCATTAGCAAGAATAAGTAATTCAACTTAAATAATAAGGTAACTTGCAATCTGTCATAACCAGAGGTTCAGAGTTAGAGTTTCGGGGTATGCTCAATGTCACAGGGACCCAGATTCTAATTCTCCTTGGGTTTTGTTGTATTATGAACAGCATTTGTAGTAGAGTTGTATTATTTCAATTTAGCTAAGTTGGAAGTATGTTTCTCAGAATTTCCTTTTTTGAATAGCTCCTAGTTAGCAAGGGCCACAATAGTCCTTGTGTGTGGGACTTGGAAGGCAGAAACGAAATAGCAGTCAAATTACTTTTATATTTGGAATGTTGATGCAGGGGCACCAGGTGCTGTTGCAGTTCACACATGTTGTCATTTATCTACTGACTAATCATTTTGGCATGGAGGCAGGAAAGGACCTTTAGCTGTTCTTTTTTCTCCTGATTCCTCAAGGTTCTCTGACTCCTGGGTCAGATGAATATTTAGCTCCTGACAAAGGGCACCAAATTTTGCATAGCACCCACATCATTGAAGTTGGAAGCAGTGAGAGACAAGCAGGAAATTTAGTCTATCTTCAGACCTTCCAGCTTGCCCTTGTTCTCTCCCACTTTGCATTCATCTGCTTCCCAACTGCCTGCCCTGCAGAATTCAGGCTCCAGCCCCAGATTCAAAATCAATAGACTTAAACAGACTGTTTAATAAGGTCCCACAGTTGTGCATGCAGAGGACCAAACATCTGTTTGTTTACATATATACTTTTTTTATATCTTACATATATATATATATATATATATATATACATATATATATAATCACCTTCTAGTGGTTATGTTTCTCTGATAAAATATTAATACAACATTGCTTTCATCTTAACAACATAATATGTAATTAAGTATAAGTGAAACAAGAGGGGATGTTGCACAAGATTTCTCAAACCGGGTATTATGAAAGTCTAAGGCAATGATACATATTAGAATGAAAAGAGATACAATAAATTTTTAATTGGTATTGCAAGAGTCTAAAAGATGCTGGCAAGAATTAAAGAGGTTTGAAGTAAAAAGAGTAGAGAAGTTCTGTGGTGAAAGAACAGGCACCGTCGAAGAGAACAGTGTAGTGTGGGGGTGAACTCATAGACATTTGCATCAAATTGCTTGAGTTCAAACTCTGTCTCCAACCCTGACTATGTTACCTTGGGCACATTATTTAACCTCTCTGAGTCTTAAGGTTTTTTTTTTAATTTATTTTAAATATGGGGATAATGAGAGTGGCTCTTCATTGGATTATTATGAAGATTATATGAGATAATATACATGAGACAGAGAAAATGTTCAACAAATGCTACCTATAGTAACTATACTGATGATGATGATGATTATGATAATGATGATAACCATAACCCATCTATTATAAAGATTAGCTTGAGCAACTCTGAAAGGTCAGAGTGTAAGGAGGGCTTTTCAGTATTATTAAAAACTTAAATTTTAAAGAAATGCCATGATTTCAATAGGAGGTAAAAAATTAGAATACAAATTAACTATGATTTTTAAAGAATATTATTTTAGGTTGGATTATTGCACAGGAAGAAGGTAAGGTATTGATTATAATATAATATAATATATTTTATTATATTCAGATTGGATATAAGTAGCTTGAGAGTTTAGATAAAATACAATTTTGGAATGTGAAGGTAAGCTTCAGATAACTGGAAAATACATTGTTTAATACTGAACATAGACCAGATGCAGTTACATTTTTATGGCCCACATTTTCCTGGAATATAAAGCATTTCAAAATAGATACTAGCTTCTTGTGTTTTAGAGAGACAAGCAATATGCTACGTGAATTGCAGAAGAAAAGAACAACAAACTTGACATCAGTCAACTTTGGCTCAAGATCAGGCTCTGGCATTTGCTACTAATAACACTGAAGAAAGTCATTTAGCATTTTGAGCCATGTATGCTCTACTGGGGGAAAAAAGAGATAGAGATAACAATAGCTTCTTCACAAGGCTGCAAGAAGCTCATATGAGCAACTGTATATAAATGACAAGCACTGTAATTATGCAAACTGCAAAGTTTAGTTCATATTGTCCACCTATATCTCTCCCACAAGCTGTTCCTGCTGAGACAAGCTTTTTCACTTTGTCATTTCTGTACAACTGGAACAAACAAATGATTCCAAGATATAATTCTAAAACATTGGAAGCACAAACACAAAAAGGTGCTTTATTTAAATATAAAACAAGCAAAATGACCTTGAATATTTATTTATAAAGAAATGTTAGATCTATGTAAAGTCTCTCACATGTTTTCCCAAGTTTCCCTTGGGATCAATACATAATACTTGACTTTGCTTAGGAATATGAAATATTTTTATAAATAAATGTTTCTCTGTGGAAACCAACTGAACCTACGTGATTTTAGTATTGCAATTTTGGTCTTATTAGCATTGTGTTGCAACCACTTGAGGTAAATGGGGAGTTGTAAAAAGAATATAGGAAAAGTATGCTTGGATACCTGTGGAATGAAAAGAGATATCTCTTTATAGATTATACCTCACTTTAGAAACTTTGAAGCTCATGTTTTTTGTTGTAATTGTAACAGGAGGGAATACATAGGTGATATTTGTTCATAGACTGCTGAAGGTAATGGTTTATTCTTTAAGTATATTAACATTTTAGTCAGAAAAACCCCTGCTCTACCACTATCATAAGAAGGCAGGTACCTGGCAAAAGAATAAGCTTCTTAGGAAGTTTTATTTGCTGAATGAATGTACAAATTAATACATGTAATTGGAAGGATAGGTGCTATATAAACAAAGTTGTTGGCTAGAATAAAGAAGAAATTTTTGGGTTTTAGGGAGTAGGTATTTGTGGGTTCTTTCATTTCTTTATTAAATTTGTTCTCAATTTATCTTTTAGTTTCTTTGAACGATGGGCTGTTTAACAGTTTATGGCTGAATATTCAAATATTTGGGGATTTTCAGGCAAGTTTTTTTTATGCATCAGTTTGGGTGGTTTCTGTTGACTTGTGTTTATGTTTTCTTCTGTTAAATATAATCTGGTTTTAAATCTGTCATTTTTTTTCAGTAAGATATTGAATATTTTGGCCCTAGAAGTCCCATTTGATACTTTTTATAGTTTTAATTTCTCTCTTAAAATTTCCTCAGTAAATGGTGCTGGGAAAACTGGCTGACCACATGTAGAAAATTGAAACAGGACCCCTACCTAACTCCATATATAAAAATCAACTCTAAATGGATGAGAAAACTAAACATAAAACCTCAAACTATAAGAACCTTAAAAAATGCAGGAGACACCCTTATGGAAATTGGAACTTGCAACCAATTCCTGATCAAAACCCCAAGCACCCATGCCGTAAGAGATAAGATAGACAAGTGGAATTTCGTCAAACTGACAAGCTTCTGTAAAGTCAAAGAAACCATCAAGAGAGGGGAGAGACAGCCCACAGACTGAGAAAACATATTTGCCAACTGTATGTCTGACAAAGGACTAACATCTAGGATCTACAAAGAACTCAAACTTGCCGAAAAGAAAAAAAAAAAAAAAAAAAAAAAACAGCCCCATTACAAAGTGGGCAAAAGATATGAATAGATAATTCTCAAAAGAAGACATGCAAGCAACGAACAGATACATGAAAAAGTCCTCAGCTTCACCAGTCATCAAAGAAATGTAAATTAAAACCACACTGAGATACCACCTAACTCCAGTCAGTATGGCTATCACCAATAACTCAAAAAACAACAGATGTGAGAGAGGATGCTGTGAAAAGGAATACTTCTACACTGTTATTGGGAGTGTAAACTAGTACAACCTCTGTGGAAAACTGTGGTGATTCCTAAAAGATCTAAAAATTGACCTTCCATATGACCCTTCAATCCCCCTACTGGGAATATACCCAGAGGAACTCAAATCACTCTATAAAACAGATACCTACACACATATGTTTATCTCTGCATTGTTCACAGTAGCAAAAACATGGAATCAATCATGCTGACCATCAAAAGAGGAATAGATTTTTTAAAATGTGGCACATATACACGATGGAATATTACACAGCCAAAGAACAAAATCATGAACCTCACAGCAACCTGGATGGACTTGGAGTCTATAATACTGAGTGATCTTTCACAGAAACAAAGAACTGAGTATCACATTTTCTCACTCATAACTGAACCTTGAATAATTATTTAATACTATAAGAGAATGATTGGCAGTAGTGAGAAACTGCCAGGAATAGGATGAGGACATGGGATTGTCAGTAGTGGGAAACTGCCCAGGGAAGAGAGGCACACCCCATTAACAAGGGGGTACCTGCATATTGAACATTTGTGTACCTAACCCTGAACTGTACCCCACATCTTTTAAAATAAAAAAAATTTAAAAAGAAATTTCCTATTTATATTGTTATTATGTTTTTTTCCTTGAAACCTTGAACACATTCATAATAGCTACTTTAAAGTTCTTCACTGCTAATACCATCATCTCTGCCATTTCTGGATCAGTTTCTTTTTATTTATTTTTTTGTTGTAGATCACATTTTTTCTGTCTCTTTATCATTTTGTTTTATTATAATTGGATCATTATAACTGTTATGTTGTTCAATGTTTGGATTTTAGTATATTCATTAATAGAATATTTAGTTTTGTTTTGGCAGAAAGTTCACTTCTTTGCAGACCACCTCTACTCTTTTGAGGCTTATTTTTAAGATTTATGATGATGAGTTTAGGATAGCCTTACTCATACATTTTGGACTTTTGAGGTCTCTACTGAACTCCCTAGGTGTTAAAATTAATCTCCCCATTCTTAGCAGTTAAAAACCAACCATTTCCCAACTCTTTCGGAGCTCTAATAAGTGCTTACTTCATAGTTCCCTCGTAATTATATTTTCTCAAATATCGATTTTTTTTCTCAGTTGGTGTTCTTGCTCAGCCTAGAAGACTCTGTGCACATGCACAACTTAGCATTTGTTCAAAGTAAAAAAAAAAAAATTATTATAAATTCTTTTAAATGACCAAAGGCTCAAAGTTTCTTCTGTACATATTTCTAGACCACTTGGGGTGCATATCTCTCTTCTCTCTCACACCTTGCCCTCGGATTTTCAGACAATTCAGTAACTCAGAGCTCCAATCTCTGTTTCTACAGTTCTGTAAGATTATAGTGTTCTTTTGGGGCTCCTCATTCCTGTGTTGCCATCTAGAAGATATTTCAAGGCAGCAAGCTGATGAGGGTATGGTGTTTTGCCTCATTGCCCTCGTTGCAGGGATCATTGTCCTTTGCCACTCTTGTCCATCAAGTGAAAAATAGTTATATCAGCTATTTCATTAAATTTTATAGCTGTTTATGGTAAGAAACACATTCTATAAGTACGTTATTTTACCCAAAGCAGAAGTGTGAAACATTTCCCAAAATAAATGCTTAAAACTAATATTAATATGCTAATTTTAAGTCAGTGAAGAAAATATGGATTATACAATAAATGATATTGAGACAACTGCGTTGCCATCTGAAAAAAAGTTGAATTGTATTCTTACCTCAGTTCTAACACTAAAATAAATTTTAGATGAATTAAAATTTAAACGTGATTAAATAAAAATTTTAAAAGTAGTAAAAATGAAAATACCTCATATTGGGAAATGCTTTTCTTTTTAAGGAAATATTTTAGCATAAAAAATTTCAATATACATAAAGGTAGAGAGCATACAGCAACAAACCACCATGCATCTATATCTCAGATTCAATAATTTGCAACCAACAGACAATCTTGTTTAGCTATATCTATTAACTTCCAACCCCCCTCCTGTTCCCCACTACAAGCAGAATCAATTATTTTAAAACAAAAACAGAAACCATATAATTTCTTTCAAAAATATTTTGGTTTTCAGTGTGTATATGTGAAAGATATCAAAACACTAAAAATATAACCTTTGAAATTTTATCACACCTATAAAAGTAAATGCATCTTCTTCTTGTTATTAGAATTTTTTTTAAATTTCATTTTTCTTGCAATGTATTTGTTCAAATACAGATCCAAACAGTGTCATTTTTGTTCATATGTATCTAGTTTCCTTCTGTCTTCTTTCTTGGAAAGTAGTTGTTAAAACAGCTAGGAAATTTGCATAGGGTGTTTCCTCATATTCAAGAATTTATTGATTGCATTCCCGTGATATTATTTAACTGGTTTCTGTCCCTTTTGTATTTTCCATAAACAGGTTGCTAGTTCTAGAAACTTAATCAGAGTCAAGTTTGAATTTTTGGCAAGAAGAGAATATACTTGATGTAGATTTCACCAGAATCCAAATAATACTTTATGTTAAAATTGACACAGGTAATGAGCTGTTGTTGGTCTGATTGCCTGGATAGATTATTTCATTAAATATTAAAAAATGGTGGTATTTTAATTTCATTATTCCTTCACTTATTAGTAGAAAAACTTCTCTGAAGAAAAGTTTCCCTCTTCAACATTTTGTTAAGGTTGAGCTACTATTTGTATTGTAATTATGGAATAAAGATTTGATTACCTCACTTTTATCAGGTCTTAGAATAACAGATTGGTTCCCTGCCATCCTCCAAAAGTGATCAGTAAGATTGTTATTATGACTATGAACTCATACACTTTAACATAATTGATGTGCTATAATCATTCCAGTTATTTTTCTCTTGATGCTCAAATTTTACCATATATATCTAATTATAGCACTTTCAAATTGGTTCCTGTGTCTTTCTGACATGACCGTTTACTAGATTCTTTGATTAAGAAGATGTATTGCATTTATTTTCTACATTTTTAATAGCAGACTTTGGATTTGTCATTTTCTCAAAAATAATGCTTCATTTAAGTGTAAAATGGTGCTTAGAGACCACAATCTATGAGATAATCAGTCAGGATTGGTTAGTGTTTCTAGGTTTCTTCAATGAATAGGGCTAAGAAGTGTGCATAATTTTAAAAATATACATTATGACATACATATGGACATACTGGCAACTCTAATTCAAATTTAGAATCACAGTAAGTTTTTGTCTGTTTTACTTAATTTTTTTCTATTGTATTTTTGTATCTCTTTTTTTCTTAAACCAAAAAGCCTAACAACATTAAATGATTACTTACTTGCCTTCACCTTGAATAACTAACATTCAGAATAACAATGTCAACATTATTACTAGCAATATAGTTGCTAAAAATTAAGATTTATTTCTAGTTATGTTTGTCATTAAAATATATCTTGCAGTTATACAGACAAAATACTGTTTTTAAAATTACTAGAAATAAGCCAGGCTCGGTGGCTCAGCCTGTAATCCTGCACCTTTGGGAGGCTGAGGTGAGTAGATTGCCTGAGCCCGCGGGTTCGAGACCCACCTGGGCAGCGAGACCACATCTCTACAATAAATCAAAAAATCAGCTGGGCGTGGTAGCATATGCCTGTAATTCTGGCTACTTGGAAGGCTGAGGCGGAAGGATCACCGGAGCCCAGCAGGTGGAGGTTGTGGTGGCCGGGAGCAGCCACTGTACTCCAGTCTGGGCGACAGAGTGAGACTCCAACTCAATAAAAAAAAATTACTAGAAATATTTTATCTTTTATATTTAAGTCACCAACTTCACATTGTTTAGTTTAATTTACTTTCAGTATATAGGACATATTTTTTAAATAATTAATTTTTTTATAATTATGGAAAATAGATTTTATATCCTCCAAATTTACAGCACTAAGTGTATTCAGAGAATTCTAGAATCCATCCTTATCCCACTAACATATTGCATTCCCTTAATCTGTAAGTAAATAGATATGTATATATATACATATATAAATTAAATATTTTGGCTTAATCCTGCCTTTTTAACATTTATGCTTATTTTCAATATAAAGTAATCTGTATTTTTATATGAATTGATATACCATTTTGTTGGTTATACAACTGCATACTATATACAATCTTTTCTTTCTTATTTCTTTTAATAATAGAGATCACTGCATAACAGCATATAGAGACAATAATTTATGTTTTGCAGTGCTGTAATAGTTCAGTGTACAAATTATTAGTTTACTCGACCAAGTCACTAGAGATAAATATCTGTAGTTTTTACAGGTTTTCTTTATTATAAATAGTGCTATGATGAATAGTATTTGTATAAATTATTTTGGTTTTTTGGCACAAAATCTTTAGGGTGCTAGAATTGAGATTTGTAGGTCAAAAAGTAGATGCATAGGTGATTGTTATAGATAAAAACGCATTCCATGTATTATGAATATAAACTAAAAGTAATTAAAAGGTCAATTATGGTATTATTCAGGGTTTTCCAGGGAAACATAATAAATAGAAGACACACACACACACACACACACACACACACACACACACACACGATATTTATTATAAGATTTGACTCATTATGGAGGTCAAGGAGTCCCACAACCTGCTGTCTACAAGCTGAAGAACCAGAAAATCCTATTTTAATTCACTCTAAGTTCAATGACTTGAGAACCAGAGAGTCACAGGAACTGATGGTGTAACTCCTAGTCAAAGTTCAAAGTCCTGAACTAAGGATGAGGGGGAGGTTAGGTGGAACAATGATGAAAGTTCTAGTGTTCCAGATCAAGTCCAACATCCAAGGGCCAGAGAACCAGGAGCTCTGAGAGAGCTGGGAACAGAATATAAATATCCCAGCTGAAGAATGGAGAATCAGAGAAAACAAATTAACTTTTCTTGGCCTTATTTTTCTATCCCTGCCCTCAGTGGATTGGATGATGCCCACTCACATTGGCAAGGGCATATCTTCTTTATTCAATTTACTTATTACTTATTCAAATACTAATCTCTTTTGGAAGTACCCTCACAATCACATACCAGTCAAATTGAAAAATAGCATTAACTATCACAACTATTATGAATAAATAAAAATTAAAACAAAAATTTTATGTAGCAAAATGATGTACAAAAACAAAAAGCAAATTAGCAGAAAATTATGTGGATCTCAAATTAGAGTCAAAGGACAAATATTTGTTCTCTATATATACACAGACATACACACATATACATTAAAAAATCCGGGAGAAAAATGGGGCAAGGAAGTGAGTATGTTACTGGAAAAAAAAAATACAAAGTGGCATATAAGCTGTTGATGAATCTACAATATGATGGACTAGAAAAATGCAAATTAGAGGGAGCATCAGGTAGATGGCAGCCAAGCCAGTCGACTATGTAAGTCCTTGTGTGAGTGAATGTATGGAAAATTTTTTGTGTGTGTAGGTGAGTGAGTGGGAATGTGAGTGGCTGACTGAGTGAGGACTCAGGAGTAAGCAGCCAGGGCTTTCCTGGTGAAGTGGTTCATGCTGCAGTTGCTTGGCTTGAACCTTAGTGATTCCCAGGACGCAGAAGCTGAGTACCATTTATAAAAAATTAATAGAACCCTTCCTGGGAAGAAGATGCTGGGAGAGACTGACTAAGTGGGGGCTTGTGAGCAAGTGGCCAGGGTCCTCCTGGTGAAGTAACTATTGCTGCAGCTATTCTGCTTGGTTCCTAGCACTTCCAGGTTTCAGAAGCTGAGCACCATTGATTTTTAAACTAACAAAAGCTTTCCTAAAAAGGGGTAGTGGGGAGAGACTACCAGCTTCAGACTCTGCCTCACCACTGCAGCACCTGGCTGCACACTGGCAGCAAAAGCTGCAAAGAAAGCATCGAGGTGGAGTCTCTCTGGAGACAATGAAAGAGGCACCCTGTCACCATCTTGAAAACAGAGCTCTGACTTACTCACCATGGAGTAACAGACCCGATCTCTGTGACCAGCAGATCAACTGAGGGCTTAATTGTGACCCAGAGGGAATATCCTGAAGCACACATTTCGGAGGGACAGAACAAGTGCTGAGTCTCAGGCTCCCCACCCCCTACCTTGATATAACTGTGGGACAAAGGGTGGGGATAGAAAAAGACAAGGGAGATCTCCAAAGGGATCAGTGGTGAGTCTGGGGTTTATCCAACACTCCTCCTCCCCAGCAATCCTCTGAACATCAGATCCACATATCTGGGGCATGATTCAGAGGGATGAACTCAGGCAGAGCCTGGACATCAGCTGCAATAGGAGAACTATATTCTAGGATAGGCCTAGCTGGGGCACCCCCATGAGTACATACCTGGGGAAGAGACAATATGCAACTCCCTACCAGAGGGGATCCCCCTGACCATATGAGAGTGGGAAGAAAGAACTGAAACCCCCAACCACCCCCACTGACCCTCCTTCTTCCTTACTTCAGACACTGGAGACAGAGTGAGAGGCAGAAACTCTGCAGGAGACAGCAAAGAAGATGAGAGAAACAATTACAGAACCTGTCACAAGATAGCAGAATTTTTTCTTTTTTAAATTTTTAATTTTTAAAAATTGTTCGTTAGTTTCTCTATTTTTAAAATATTTTTCCTTTGTGTATGAATGTGTATGTGGAGGATTGATCTGAATCCCTCTTTTTTTCCTTTTCTTTTTCTATCTTCTTTTGTTTTTTGTTTTCTGTTTATTTGTGTATGTGAATGATTGAGTGTTTATTTTTCAATTTCTTTTTATTTTTGCTGTTGTTGATTTGATTTTGCTCTTTTTCTCTGTTTTAGTTTTTTAGTTTTAAGGTTTCTTTGAATACATATGTTCATATGTGAGGGTCCAATCTGAATTACTAATTTTTTTCTTTTTTCCCCTGGTCTTTCTCTTTTTATTCTCCATTCATTTTGTGCTAGGAATATGTGCATGTGTTTTTTAGCTTTTCTTGTTTTGTTTTGTTTTTTTTTGTTTCTGCTGGTTTTTGTTTTGTTTCATTTTGTTTTTATTTGGTGTGTGTGTGTGCATCTGTGTGTGTGTGTGTTCAATGTTTTTGCTTTGGTTTCTGCTTTCATTTTTCTGTGTTTTTTTAAAATTTTGTCCTTTTTATTTCATTCTATTTTTCTCTTTTTTCTTCACTGCAGTTTCTGTATCTTGGACTCAGGGGGCACACATACATACCCATTACATCATCATATAGAGTGTTGGTGGGGAGTGGGTCTCAGGGAACACATACCACAGTCAGTGATCATTGTGATTTACAAGAAGTTTATGAATCCTAGCTCCCCATCCTCCATCTTATTCAATTTTCAAAACTATAAGAGACATCAAAACATCCCACCCACAGTTCTGTTTCAAAATAGAACAAATTCAGAGCCTGAATTAGAGAAGAATAGAGGGCTGAGCAAACATCAGAAGTGAAAGCCTCTCCCACTGCCACTGAATAATGAAATTAAAGAGAAAAGCAAGAGATCTGTCACAAATGAACAAAAACCAATGGAAGACCACAGGTAATTTCAAGTTCAACAAAGAGAAACACATGAAAATTGAATCTAGGGGCCCAAACAATGGAAGTCAGCAACAACTGGCCCCAGAAGATGATAGGGATTAAGGAATGGATGGAAAGAGTGAAAAAGACTTAAGAAAGACAAGATGTAACACTGAAATAACTTGTAACAGATACTTTTTTGCCATAAAAAAATTCATTTAGGAAATAAATAACAAGATGGCAAGCATGGAAAACAGAATTAATCAAGCAGAAGAAAGAATTTCAAAACTTGAAAATGAGAACATGGAATTACCACAATCTGTAAAAAGCATAGAAAGAAAACTCAGAAATTAAGAACAAAGTCTACAAGAGATGTGTGATTATATCAATAGTCCAAACCTACACCTGATTGGTATCCCAGAATCCCAAAAGAAAGGGAAACAGAGAACACCTTGGAACAAGTATTCCAGGAGGTTATCAAAAAAACTTTCCCAGCCTCACCAGAGATATGACCAGCCAAACATAAGAGATAAAGAGAACCCCCACAGGACAGCAAATGAGAAGACTAACCTCTAGACACATAGTAATTCACCTACACAAATAGGCACAAAGGAAAAAATCCTAAAGGCAGCAAAAGAGAAACATCAGACTACTTACCAGGGAAAACCAATCAGCGCATGAGCAGACTTATCAACAGAAAAACTATAAGCAAGAAGGGACTGGAGTCCAATATTCAAAGTCCTCATAGATAAACAATTTCAACCAAGAATTTTCTACCCAGCCAAACTCAGCTTCATCAACGATGGAGAACTAAAATCCTTCTCAGACATCCAATGCCTAAAAGACTATGCAGCTTCTGGACTAGCTCTACAGTAGACACTTTAAAAAGTATTAAGTAGAGAAAGAAGAGAGAAAGAGAGAAAAAATGACTACATTCTTCCCAAGAGAATAGCAGAGCACAGAATCAACAGAGAATATATCACAACAACAAACTTGAAGGTATACACATACATCAACCCCAAAGTTAAAAGAAAACAAGCAATCAAACAAAGAAAACTCTTTATAAGAACCTAATGATTGGGATAAACAATCACATATCAATAATCACCCTGAATGTGAAAGAAGTAAATGTACCACTGAAAAAACACAGAATGGAAAACTGGATTAAAATGCCATGACCCATTTATTTGCTACATCCAGGGAACTCATCTCACCACAAGGGAGACATAAAGACTCAAAGTTAAAGGATGGAAAACGAGATTCCAGGCAAATGGATCACAAACAGGGCAGTAGTTGCAATCTCAATATCAGAGAAAACAAAACTTAAGCTATCAAAAATTTAAAAAAGGATATGAAGGAACTCTACATAATGATAAAAGGTTCAATCCATCAGCAAGAAATATTCATTGTAAGCATATACACAATCAAAACAGGAGAAGCAGCATTTATAAAGCAACAACACAGCAAACTAAAAAAATATATTGACTCTAGCACTATTATAGCAGGGGAATTGAATACCCCACTAACAGCCCTAGATCCTGAATCTAACCCTGACACTCAACCAAATGGACTTAATAAATACCTACAGAATATTCCATCCAACAACTACAAAATATACATTCTACTCATCACTACATGGAATGTACTCCAAGATTGATCACATCCTCACTCATAAATCAAGTGTAAACAAATTCTGTAAGGTTGAAATATTGCAATTCACCTTCTCAGCTCACAGTGGAATAAAAATAAATATAAACACCAACAAAATTTTTTCAAAGCCCACAATGACATGGACATTAAACAGCATGATGCTGAACTACTACTGGGTCAACACTGATAACAAAACAGAAATTAGATTCCTGGAAACAAATGAAAATAAAGAAACATCTTAGCTAAACACGAGGGAGCCCATGAAATCACTTCTGAGAGGGGAATTTATATCTCTGCAAACACACATCAAGAAAATGGAAAGATCACAAGTTGACAGCCCAATAAATCACCTTAGGAAGCTGAAAAGAGGAGACCACCAAAACCCTAACTTTGGCAGAAGAATCAAAATCACCAAAATAATACCACAAATACAGGATACAGAAGACAAATATAACATAGAAAACATCATCATCAACAACAACAATAAAAAAGTTTGTTCTTTGAAAGTATTAACAAGATTGATGAACCCCTAGTCAGAGTAAACAAGCAAAAGAGAGCCAAAGCCCAAATAAATACAATCAGAAAAACAAAACATCAAATCACAGCTGACCCCAAGAAATACAAAAGATTATCAGATATTACTATGCACAGCTCTATGGAAAAAAAAATCTTGATAACCTAAATCAAATGGATGACTTTCTGACATCACACAACCTCACCAGGTTGAAACAAGAATACATTGAGGTACTAAATAGACCAATAACAACCCATAAAATTGACTCTGTCTTAAGAAAACTACCTGCCAAAAAAAGTCCTGGACTGGATGACTTTCCAGGAGGATTCTACAAAACATACAAGGAGAAGATGGCATCAATCCAATTTAAAGTATTCCAGGTAATTGAGAAGGATGGAATTCCACCCCAATCATTTTATGAAGCTAACGACACACTGATATCCAAACCAGGTAAAGATCCAACAAAAAAGAGCACTACAGACCAATACTCCTTATGAACATAGATGCAAAAATCCTCAACAAGAGTCTAGCAAATCGGATCCAAAAACACATCTCAAAAATCATCCACCATAACCAAGTAGACTTCATTCCCAGCATGCAAGGCTGGTTCAACATCTGCAAGACCATAAATGTAATTAAATACATCAAGAGATATAAAAACAAGAACCACATGATTACATCATTAGATGCAGAAAAAGTCTTTGATAAAATCCAGCATCCCTTCTTGATGAAAATCTTCAAACACCTAGGAAAAGAAGAAACACACCTAAGAAAGGTAAGCTCCATCTATGATAAACCCATAGCTAGTATATTGCTAAACAGACAGAAACTGGAAACATTTTCCCCTGAAAACTGGAACAAGTAGGCTGCCCACTCTCAATTCTCTTTTTCAACATTGTGTTGGAAGTTCTAGCTAAAGCAGTTATACAAGAGAAGTAAATCAGGGGTATCCAAATAAGAGAAAGCCAAGTTATCCCTCTTTGCTGATGATATGATCCTATACCTCAAAAATCCAAGAGAATCTATCAGAAACCTGCTTGTACTCATAAAAGACTTTGGCAAAGTCTTGGGGTACAAAATAAATGTGCAAAAGACAGTTGCATTCTTATACGACAACAACATGCAGGTGAAGAACCAAATAAAAAGCACAATCCCATTCACAATAGCCACAAAAAAAGAAATACCTGGGCATCTTCCTAACCAGATAAGTAGAAAACCGTTACAGTGAGAACTACAAAACACTGCTCAAAGAAATCCAAGAAGATACAAAGAAATGAAAAAATATTCCACGTTCATAAATTGGAAGAATAAAAAATTTTAAGATATCTATCCTACCAAAGGCAATCTACAGATTGAACCCAATACTCGTTAAATTACCAACATCATTTTTCTCAGACCTAGAGATGACAATACAGAAATTCATATGGAAACATAAAAGACCACAAATAGCCAAAAGAATCCTTAGCAAAAGAAGCAAAGCAGGAGGGTTCACACTTTAAGACTTCAAACTTTAGTACAAGGCTACAGTAATCAAAACAGCCTGGTATTGGTACAAGAACAGGCATACAGACCAATGGAACAGGATAGAGATTCCATAAACAAAGTCTCATTTTCTCAACCAATTCATCTTTGACACTGCCACTGGGGAGAGGAGTACCTATTCAGTAAATGGTGCTGGGAAACCTGAATGACCACACCCCTACCTATCACCATACACAAATATTGACTGTAAATGGATCAAAGATCTAAAGGCAAAATTTCAAACCATAAGAATCTTAGAAAATGCAGAAGACACCCTAATGGAAATTGGATCTGGCAACAAATTCCTGATCAGAACCCCAAGTTCCCATGCCATAAGAGATAAGACAGACAAGTGGGACCTCATCGAACTGAACAGCTTCTGCAGAGCAAAGGAAACTATCAAAAGAGTGGGGAGACCACCCACAGAATGGGAAAAAACATTTGCCACTGTATGTCTGACAAAGGCCCAACATCTAGAATCTACAAGGAACTGAAGCACGCAGAAAGGAAAAACAAAACCAAAAACAACAACAACAAAACGCTCCATTCAAAAGTGGGCAAAATACATGAATAGACACTTCTCAAAAGAAGATATATGGGCAACAGACATGAAAAAGTGCTCAGTCTCACTAATATCAGAGAAACGTAAATCAAAACTACATTGAGATACCACCTATCCCCAGTAAGAATGGCCATCATTAATAAAACAAACAGCAAGAAATGCTGGTGAGAATGCAGAGAAAGAGAAATGCTTCTACACTGCTGGTGGGAATGCAAACTAGTGAAACCTCTTTGAAATACTGTGTGGTGATTTCTGAAAGAACTAGAAATTGATCTTCCATATTGCCCAGCACTCCAACTATTGGGAATATACCCAGAGGAATTCAAGTCATTCTACCAGAAAGATGCCTGCACACACATGTTTATTGCAGCTCTATTCACAATAGCAAAAACATGAAACCAACCATGCTGCCTATCAACGATGGACTGGATAAAAAATGTGGTACATATACACAATGGAATATTATGCAGCCATAAAGGAGGACAAACATATGACCTTTGCAGCAACTTGGATGGATTTAGAGTCTATCATACTTAGTACTCTATCACAAAAACAAAGAACAGAGTACCATATGTTCTCACATATAAGCAGACCTTGAACAATTATCATAATACAATAAGATAGGAATTGGAAGTAGTGGGAAACTGCCAGGGGAGGGAGGTTGGGATTGACAGTTTAGAGAAACTTCCAGGAGAGGGAGAGTCACACCTCATCCACAAGGTTATCTGCATAATGAACATTGGTATACCTAACCCTGAATTGTACCCCACATCTTTAAAATTAAAAAATGCAAATTCAAACTACAATAGCATGCTACTTTTTAATTACAGATGGGAAAGTATAATTTAAAGTTTTGATAATATCCTCTGTTAGGATGTCAGAAAATAATCACTCATAAATTGTCAATGGGAATTGAAATTATCATAACCTCTGTGGACAGCAATTTTATTTGATCTGTAAATGTTAAAATTATATATATTCTTTAGCATATGCCTTTCATTTTAGCCTATGTTTCCTAGAAAACAGAACCTGGAAGGAAGGATAAGTTGCTAATATTTTAATGATGAGGTCTAATACTAAGGTAATGAAAATGAGGCAAGGAAGAATAAAAAGTAATGCAAGGTGATTAATTCCTATGCTGGCCTTTGCTTCATAAGAGACCATGAAGCAGGTTCCTAATCAATTACCTAGGACATCTTCAGACAATCTGTACAGAAAAACTACACCTGTGTTCAGTCCATCAGAATGATGAAGGAAGTATTTGTCTGCCAGATTTTTTCTCCATTAAAAAAAAAATCTTCCATTGGTAAAAGTTCACTTATTAACTTTCTCCAAAAGTTTTTTTTCTAAGCTTCTAGTTTACATTATCCAGCTCCTTAACAAGCCATTTAAGAAGAAAATCCCATGCTCTACAGGTGTTGCTTTTCATCTTAATCCAGAAAGTGCAAGTGGAGCCAGAAACTTCAGGAAAATGACTAGTTGTCCTCTGGAAATGTATCTGCATAGACCCTGAAACCAACTGATTTTCCCTGGTGGTAGCTGAGGTATAACAAAGAGTTCAGAATTCAGGAGACACTAGATGCCAAGAGGATCTGAGGATGTGATCAAGCCTACTCCAGTAGAGCCTATCCTTATACCACTCAGATCCATTTGTACTCTGCCATAATATCTGACTCTTATACTGCATTTTTCAGACGTGTGCATGTGTGTGTGTGTGTGTGTGTGTGTGTGTGTGAATGCCTTGACTTGTTTCCTGGGAAAAAAAGTATTAGACTGGTAAGTCACAGAGTCTACTTCAAGGAAGTGAATAGACATGAATTTTACACACAAAGCAAAATAAAAATAAAGCTTAGTCAACAAGATTGGTTTTTAAATAGGCCACAATTTCCATTGTTGAGCCAGAAATTATGTGCAGTAACGTGTATGAGTTTTCCTAAAATAATGCAGGACAAAGATGTCATACACATGAGCACATGCTGTATAATTTGTTTTATTCAAAATTTTTAAAAAATCCAACGTAGGGTTTCAGAAGTATCAATACTGATTATATTTTGTAGTCAATGTTTCTGTTCCTTTAAATTTTCTTATGAACTTGAAAAATAACTTGTCAATTCCCAGCAAAAAATTCACTACATTTTTGTTGAGATTCTATTGACTCTCATCAGTGTTCTGTTGGAATTATTGGAAAGTGCTAAACATTTTCAGACATGTGTACAGTTCTAAATAGTATGCTTTGTTACACAAAGATACTAAAGTAGTTGCATTTTTGTGTTGATTTCATTAAACATTTCTTTAGTATAAATGTATCTGTTTTAATATGAGGTGGACAACAAATATGACTATAGAAATTTCTCAGAGCTCATTTGACATTCTGATATGAATATGATGCGTGTATAAGTGTGTGTGACGGAGTGGGAGGTAGAGAGACAAAGACAGAGGGGAAGGCACATGAACAAGAAAAGTACATTTTTAAAATTCACAAGAAGACTTATTTGGTGATGAGTCCCACTAACCAAAAGGTCAAATTGAAACTCATTCTTGTCACCAAACCTGTGTCAAATATATGCAAAATATATATAAAAAGTATATGAATTCTATAAATATTTTCATGATATATATAATTATATATAAATCTATACTTTTGTAGATTCCATATATGCAAATGTTGGATAATATTTGGTTTTATTTTGTTATATTATATTGGCTTATGCTAAGTTGATTTAATAATTTCATTGTATGTGAAAATATATATAATTTCCTTTTGTGTTAGCTAATTTATATTTTTCACTCACAAGTCATAATTATCTATGTTTATGGAGTCCAATGTAATGCTTTGATCTATGAATACAATACAAAATTTTAAAACAACTTAATATATTATCTCACTTATTTTTGTGATTATATATTTACTTTCTTAATTACTTTAAAATATATCAAACATGATTTTTTAAATAGAACTAAAAACTTATTTTTTTCTAGTTAACTCCCCATTCCTTCATCTCAACATTACACTCCCTACTTTTGTGAGTTCAACTTTTATGGATTCCACATATAAATGAGGTCATGCAGTATTTGTCTTTGTGTGCTTGACTTATTTTACTTAATATAATGTTTTCTGGGTTCAAGCATGTTGTCATAAATGATAGTATTTTCTTCTTTATTAAGGCTGAGTAGTATTTTACTGTGTATATACACCATATTTTCCTTATCCATTCATTCTTTGATGGACTTTCATGTGGATTTCATATTTTTACTATTGTGCACAATGCTACAATAAACATGAGAGTGCAGATAATTTTTTAAATATTGATTTTAATTTTTCTGAATGACTACCTGGAAATGTAATTGCTTGGTCATATGGTAATTACATTTTCAGTTATTTTAGGAACATTCATATCTTCTATAATGTCCGTACTCATTTACATTCCCACCAAAAGTGTTCAAGGGTTTCTTTTTCTCCAAATTTTTGCCAACAATTGTTTTTTTTCATCCTTTTTATAACAGCCATTCTGGCAGTTGTAAGGTAATACCAAATTTTGGTTCTAATTTGCATTTCATGATGATACATGAGGCAGAACATTCTTTTTTCATCAGCATGTTGACCAATTTGTCTGTTTTGAAATGTGTCTGTTGAGGTCTTTTGGTCATTTTTCAGCTGAATTATTTGCTTTCTTGCTACTAAGCTGAATTCCTTGCATATTTTGATTATTAGCCCCTTAACAGAGGTATGGTTTGCAATTATTATTTGCCACTCTATGGGTTGCCTCTTCATTTTGTTAATTGTTTCTTTTACTGTGAAGAAGGTTTTTTGCTTGACAAAATTCTATTTTTCTATTTCTTGCTTTTTTTGCCTGTATTTTCAGGTTCATATAAAAAAAAAATTCCCCAGACCGGTATTGGAGAATTTTTTTCTTGTGTTTTTCCTCAAGTACTTTTAGAGTTTTGGTCTTATATTTAAATCTTTACACAATTTTGAGCAGATTTTTGCATAAGGTGTAAGATAAAGACCGAATTTCACACTTCTGCATGCGGATAATCAGTTTTCCCAGTGCCATTTATTGAATAGACTGTTCTTTCCCTATTGTGTGTTCTAGACACCATTGTTAAAACCCAATTGACCATAAATTTATAGTTTTTTTTCTGGGCCTTCAATCTTATTTTATTGGTCAATGTGTCTGGTTTTGTGTCAGTATCATGCTATTTTGCTTACTACCACTTTGTAATATATTTTGAAACCAGGATGAGTGATGCCTCCATCTTTGTTCTTCTGGTTCAAAATTGCTTTGGTCATTTGGGGTCATTTGGAGTTCCACGTAAGTTTTAGGAATGATTTTTCTGTTTCTGTGAAAAAAATATGACATTGTAATTTTAATAGGGATTGCATTGAATATATAGATTTCTATTGGCAGTATGAACATTTTAACAGTATAAATTATTCAAACCCACAGGCATAGGGTGTTGTTCCACTTATCTATGTTTTCTTCAATTTTTAAAATTCAGTGTTTTATTTTTGCTGATGTAACCATTTGGGTTTTTGTGTGTTTCTATATGAATCTCTGTATTGTCATTTTCAGGTCTGAAAATAATGATATTGTTAATTTGATGAGTATTGAGTTAAATCTGTAGATTGCCTTGGGTAGGATGGCCATCTTAACAATATTGATTTTTTTCCAATCCATAAGCATGGAATATTTTTCCATTTGTTTATGTCTTTGATTTCTTTAAGTAGTGTTTTGCAGTGTTCATTGTAGAGGTCTTTCACATCTCTGGTTATGAAGATGCCAAGATATTTCTCTTTTTTTCTGGCTGTTGTAAATGAGATGGTGCTTTTTATTTGGTACTCTGCCTATTTGATGTTGGCATATACAAATCCAACTGTCTTTTGCACATTGATTTTGTATGCTGAGACTTTGCCAAAGTCATTTATTATGGCAGGAGGTATCATGCTTCCAGAATTTAAACTTTATTATAAGACTACAATAAACAAAACAGTCTGGTACTGGTAAAATAACAGGCATGTAGACCAAAGGAGCAGGATAGAGATTCTTGATGCAAACCTCAATTTCTCAACCAACTCATCTTTGACAAAGCCATCAACAAACCACTTGGGAGAGAAAACCAATTTAGTAATGTCGGAAACTGACTACCAAACAGAAGATTAAAAGGTTCTTTTCTACACTGACAGGGAAATTTTTACCAGTCGCCTGGGTTTAAGATGTCAACTCATGGTTTGGGCAACCTGATTCCAAAAAGTGTCACCCCTATTGGCTGGCAAGCCAAGTCCTAGAGTTTGGCTCAATGGGCGACAAGACAGCACTAATAGTGTTGCTGATTTGGTGGGCTGGCAAGTAATCGGCTCAGATCTTTCCTTCTGCTGGCAGCTCTACGGATCAGCTGCCCATCGACTGCAAAAGCTCAGGGTATTGGGGTCCTCCTGCGCCAATGATTTTCTGAAAACTATTCCGGGTCTGCAGACTCACACCCAAAGGAATGAGGGAACAAGACAGTCAAATGGGAAGGTAGGATTATTCAGAGGACACAAAAGCTCTCAGAGTAAAGGGCCTATGGGGGTTGCTGATCTGGGGTAACCTGGTGTTTTAATATAGCCCAAAGACCAAGCCAATGCTAGCACTTGGTGTGAGCTGATTGGTTGGACTAGTGTGCTGATTGGTGAGTAACTAAGAACCAATCATCTGGGGTACAGGCCTAATAGGAGCTATTGGTTACCTCTTAGGGGTGATCTGATTGGTTTGTTTTCAATCTGGTGGTGAGTGTTCTCTTGCCCTAGCCTGCAGATTTTGTGGGGAGCTTGTTACCACTAAGTGTATCAGTACAAGAGTCTGCCAGAAGTTCACCATGTTGTTGCCGGGGGATACACCCTGTCTGTCTGCCTAGTTTTTCTCTAGGTGTCTCCTTTGTCATAACCATACGCAAAAATCAACTCTAAATGGATCAAAGACTTAATGTAACCCCTCAAACTATAAGAATTTTAGAAAAAAACTGCAGGAGATACCCTTCTGCACACTGGAATAGGCAACCAATTCTTATTCATAACCCCAAAAGCAAATGCATAAAAGTTCAGATAGACAAGTGGAACCTCATCAAACTGAAAAGTTTTTGGAAAGCAAAAGAATCAACAAGAGAGTGGTGAGACAGCCCACAGAATGGGAAAAAAACTGCAGATGCATATCTGACAAAGGCCTAAATCCAGGATTTACAAGGAACTCAAATAAGCCAAAATGAAAAACAAAAACAAAACAAACAAATATAAGCAGCCCTATTAAAAAATGGGCATAAGAAACAAAAACACTCGTCAAAATAAGACATACAAGCAGTCAACAGATATGTGAAAAACTGTTCAGCCTCACTAATCATAAGAGAAATGCAAATCAAAACCACATTGAGATACCTTTTAACCCTTGTAAGAATGGCTATCATTAATAAATAAAAAGACAACAGATGCTGGTAAGGATACAGAGAAAAGGGAACACTTCTACACCGTTTGTGGGAATGTAAATTAGTTCAACCTCTATGGAAAACAGTGTGTAATTCTTAAAAGAAATAGAAATTGACCTTCCATACAACCCACAAATTCCCCTTATGGGAATATAGAGGAACTCAAATCACTCTACAAAAAAGTTACCTAACCACAGTCATTTTATATTACATACTTTTACAATAGGAAAAACATGGGAACCAACTTGCTTCTCTTAAAGTGGAGTAGGAAAAAAAACTTTGGGACTACATGCTGAAATTTACACAGTCAAAAGTGACAAATTTGGATTTTTAGAACTTGGATTTATTTAAGACTATCATACTCAGGATTTATCATAGAACAAAACAACTGGACTACCACTGTTCTCACTCATAGTTTGGCGAATATGGATCACAATTACTATTTAAGAAAGGAAACAGAAGTGGGCATGGCTAAGAGGGGTAGGTGCAAATAATATCGCTAAGGGTACCTGATCCTTAACCAGGGAAAGTGAGGACTAGTGGAAAGCCCAAACTTTACCTACATGTAGATTTGTAATTTGCACTTCTTACCAATTCAAAGTAGCTATAATTATTTTTATTTTATTTTTTTTTTGAATTGGAGTCTTACTCTGTTGCCCAGACTGGAGTGCAATGGCTGCTCCTGGTCACCGCAGCCTTGACCTGCTGGGCTCCGGCAATCCTTCTGCCTCAGCCTTCCAAGTAGATGGAACTACAGCACGTGCTACCACACCCAGCTCATTTTGATTGATTGAAGAGAACTTGCCAAGTTGCCCATGCGGGTCTTGAACCTGCGGCTCAGGCAATCCACTCACCTCAACCTCCCAAAGGTGAGGGATTACAGCTGAGCCACCGAGCCGACTGTAGCTATAATTATTTGAAAACTTTATCTCTTAACTTTCAAAAAGAGATAAAATTACTTTACACATCATTATACAATATGAGAGTATTTTGAATATGACTGCATATTATTTATGCAAGTGATTTTTTACATTTATATGTACTGTGTTACTAAATAGAAGACTTTCATCTTAACTTAAAGAACATCTGTTAGTAATTCTTGCAAAGCAGGTCTAGTGGTAAATTCCCTTAGTTTTTGCTTGGGAAAATTCTTATTTCTTCTCATGTCAAAAGGACAGATTTGCTGAATGAAGTAGATTTTTGGGGCCATTTATTCTACTTCAGTACTATATCATATAGCTCTCTTATGGCCTGATGGGATTTTGCTGAGAAATCTGCTGATAGTCATATTGGAGCTTCTTGAATGTTAATGTTTCTTGTATTATGCTTTCAGTATTTTCTCCTTTTACTTGATTTTCTTCTTCTTTTTTTCTCTTCTTTTTCTATTACTTAAAAAAATATAATGTATTTAATGATGTGGGGTGCAATTCAGGATTAAGTATACAAGTGGATATTATACAGAAAAAGTTTGGGCCTCCCATTGGTCCTCATTTTGCATGGTTTGAGATCAGGTACCCTGATGCTGTGTCTCTCCCCCCACACACACACACATCCAGCAGTATCCTGCTACTGTCAATACCTTTCTTATAGCATTATGGTACATGTTTAGGGTCTGCTTAAGAGTGAGAACATGTGGTACTCTTGTGGCAGAGAGAGGCTGATAACAGTTAAAAGTACTCCTTTTGGAGATCATTCCACAAGCTCCGAAAACCTGCCATACAGGTTTTGCTTGAGAAAACCAAATAGCCCAAAAGGGCTTTCCTGGAAACACTAAATAGTAAGCAATTTGCAACCTCAACCCAAATCCTTTCTTTGTGTCTTTGTGAAGTTATCGGTTTACAACCCCTGCCTGTTATGCATATCATGGAGATGAGACTATTTGTTTTTTAAAAAAATCTGATTTTGCTGTGTACTGCCTTGTGAATTCCAAAGAAAATGTATAATCACTCAACCCAACTCCCACCCTCACCTAAGCTAAGGTAGAAAACCCCTCTCTTCCCTCCCCATGGTGCTCAGCCTGGAAGCGTTGGCCTACTGAGTCATGCTGGTGCAAATAAATAAATCTGCTACTTCCTAAAAAAGCCTTAGTTTCATGGCCTCTCTGTGTTCCCACTACATACTTGGTGGATTGGCCAGGAATGGGAGAGTTCGGAGACAGTGTGTTCCACCTCCTTTGTCATTGGGGTAAAACCTCCAGGGTGACAGGAGAGACAATCTCACCTGGCATGCAACAGACCTTTTAATCCATGGGAGGGAGGCCCCTACAGATGCACTGAGGTTTGGACCACAAAAGCATAACAGAGACCCAAGAGGCGAGGAACTGGCATGAGGATGACCAATAGATGGAAAGGACAGAATGACCACCCGATGGAAAGGGTAAGAATAAGGGTCTTTGGATAGACCTGCCAATGGATGGCAGAAGGGGAGCTTGATCACCTCCCAGAGCCCACTAGTAATTTTCAGTCCAAAGGAAAGGATTGAAAGGCAGTGGAAGGCAACACAGTCTGAAGATGAACCTGTGGACTCCTAGGATTAGGGCAGAGGGTTGAAGAATGCATTGTGTGATTGCATGCAAATGAGATGGACGGCAGGAGGGTTCTGTATAAAGTTAATCTGAAATGTCTTCATGAGGAGTATGGCTAGAAGAGGATGAAACAGATGTTTCCCATACCCCTTATTTGTGTGTGTCTGTCATTTTGAATCTGCTAAAAAGCTGGTTGGGTTATTATTCTATGTTTAATGGGATATGTCATATTTTAAAAACTTGATTAGTACATGTTTCTTTATGTCATTTTATGTTTCCCTCCCTTTATTTGTGGTGCTTCTTCCAACCCATTGACACTGTTAAAATTTCTGCTTTTTCTTGTCAAGGATGTGGGAAAGTTGCCTGCTGTGTATGTGAAATGCTACTGGTTATCTTAAATTTTTTCCCCGGGGACCACACCCCACCTTTTCCCTTAGCCTGTGTTCTTCTTCATGAATTCTGAAGGGGATCATTCTAATCCACCTATAAAGAAACATAGAAATGTCTCTTATATGCTACTTAACCTTTTGCTAACTCAGTGCAAGTTAACACTAACCTTGGAGAAAATAATTTTGTAATCTTTCTCTGGCAACTAAGGGACTGAATAGACTGTCCTTGTTTTCAAATGCTAGAATCCAGGTTAGTTGAAAGTAAGTCTTGTTTCTAAAGTTATAGGCCTTGCCTAAGATAGTAATCAACTGCTTGTCCCTGTAAAACTGTTGGGAAGTCTCTGAGAGTCATGTAATGTATGCTAAGTCCCTACTTTAAACTGTAGTGCTAGGTAACACTACTGCTTGCTCTTTTGACTATGCCTGACTAGCACACCTCTGAAAAGAGTGGTAAAGCTTTAAATACTGAATACTTTGCAGGACTTAATAAGGCATGGGCACTGGCCATTCCCACCCGATTAAGTCACCTTGTAAGCTCAGTACTTCACCTAAGGGGCAGGTCAAATACTAGGCACACCCTGTGGTGCATAGAGTGAGACCTGATTACTCTCATTTAATTGTCCACATCTTACAACAAAGGCTACTGTTTAGTAATTCATAAGGAATTGTTTTTGACAATTCTGCCTGTTCATAATTAGAAATAAGTAGGAACAGATCATTTTACATCGACTTGGTCTGTTCACTCTAACAAGATTTTGTACCAGGCCATTTTGTAGGCATCATTGGAAAGTCATGGAGCAAAAAAAAAAGGGGGAGGGGCTTTGAGGAGGGGCCGAGGACACTCAACTTGAAAGAAGCCATCAGGGTCCCAGGGATACCTGACATTTCTGTTTATGGCTTTACTTAGTTATTTATTTGTTTTAGAATTCTCCTTTAAGGAATAAATTGCAAGTGTTCAAAAACAAATTCTGGGTTTTCAAAATATGTGAACAAGAAAAGGTGTAATAATCTGTACCCTCAGACACCCCAATGGGATGGATTTTAAATAATTGAAGCAAATTAAAATTACGTGGCTTAAAATAAAAAAAAATTAGTGCATTATTAAAATCAAATTTGATCTTACTACAAGTTAGCATATAATGAGATTTGAAAAGGAGCAAGACTTTGCTTTAACACCATCTGGCAATTAAATTCACTTTGTAGACCTAAAGAAAAATGGTCAAAAGTTCTGTTTGCAGAGGCATTTAAAAAATTTATTTCACTACTTTGCAAACAAGATTATATCCTATGGAATATTAAATACCCAACTCCAGAGGCTTAACTCAGAACTATGAATACCAAACTCTCAATTATAGAAAGTTTCTAAAGTTCTTAGAAACTGAGACATTAAGAAAAAAAAGAGAGATAGAAGGACTCTAGGATGAGCAGCAGCCAGAGGAAAAGTAAACAAACCTATTGGCAGTTGCCACTAATGGCAAATCTCCAGTCACCCAAAAGAGACCTGACAAAGATAAACCTGCTAAGGGGGATGGTATCAGCTGCTATGAATGTGGTCAATCTGGGCACTTAAAGTGCAAGTGTTCCTTGATGGTCTAAGCCCCCAGGACCTTGTCCAACATCTAGACTAAAAGGCCACTGAAAGAGACAGTGTGGCCTCTTTCAAAGGCGGGAGGGGAAACACCTAGCTTGGTGATAGTGACCATTGACTAAAGTGGTCAGGGGGGCTGCAGGCCAGCCCAGCGCTCTGCTTGCCATCACCCCAGAGAATCCTTGGGTCTGCATGAATGTGGCTGAGGTCCAAATTAATTTCTTGATTAACACTGATGCTAAGTTTCTAGCCCTTGTGTTCACACTCAACCTCTTTCTCCTGACACCTGCTCTCTAGTGGGAGTGAAAGGTGTTCCAAAAGTTAAAAGCTTCACCTAACAGTTACTAAAAGGTGAATTCAAATTATAACTGTAAAAGGTTAACTATAAAAAGATATAAAGGAAAGAAAAAAGCAAAGGAAAAATATAAAAAGATTGTTGGTGTACAAATAAGGTTTTAGTAAGAAAAAAAGGGAATATAAGAAAAAAATTATCTAAAAAGAGATCTTATATGTTAAATTTCCATCCTATAATAAAGTAAATAGTTATCTGAAAAATTCCAAAAGGGGGTATAGAATAAAAATAAAATGGTATAAGCATGCCAAAAATGGTATGAGGAAAGTTTATGAAAATATATATATACAAAGGAAATTCTACAAACAATCTAGGCATAATAACATCTTTTCTGGATGCAAGTCTCCAAACATTGTCAGATTTCTCTTCAAATTTGATATAAAATTTACTTGAGTGCCTGGTTCAAATTATAGTCTAAAACAACCTGTCAGGCTACCACTATAGTCCAGAAATACATTAAAAACTCCAAAAGCTGGTACTTGTAATAAAACCACAGAAATTACAAAGTTTATCATATAAGTTATGCTAATAACTTCAGGTCTTGTAGCTTTTGTAAAATGGGTGATCAATCACCACCTAAAATTGTCAAAATGTATGCCTGGCTTCACTTAATTGTCCTACTTTTTGAAAGAGGGGTTTCCCTCATTTATTCCTTTTATTAAGTCAGAATCCAGCAATTTCATGCCCACCTAATGTTCATGCAAGGATTCCAGTCAGTGCCTATAAACAATGCCACTGCTGAAACAGATCTGGATGCCTCAAGTCAGGTAGGGAGAGATGTTCAATCTCTGGCTAGGCAGGACTATGCCTACTGTCAGCTCTGAAGAAGTTACAGAAAATGGACCTTCACCTCTCAGTACCCTATATGATTATGGGATTGAAAAATCACTAAAGGATAAATAATTAAAGCAGGGTAGCTAGCACAGGCTAGACATAGATAAATTTCCCATAGGTCGGTTTTAGAAGGTGTTCAAACATTTTAAAAATTATATTCTACTGCAGGCCAAGTGGCAGCCTACCTCACCCCTCAGCAAATCCAAAGAAAACTCCATCAGATGTAGGACTAGGACAGTACAATCTTTCAATTTGTGGTTTAGCATAAAAATCACTAAAAATCCTTTGGAGACAGAAGTAAACTGAACATAGGTATTTGGTATTGCATCGCTCAGGATCAAAGTCAGTCCCTGAAATGGAATTTACTAAAACTTTGAAATTGTTTAATGGTTGACCTTTTTCCTACATCTCTGAAAGAAATGGGACCACAGACATATGTGCTCATAAGGGGATATGTTGTCCATTTAGGACAGATTTTAATCACAGTTCATAGCTTGCTTCCCTAGGAACTTCCTGGACCATGGAAAACCCAGAGATCCCAGGGGAGTAAGTGCTGCTAAAAATTGAAGAGAGGAAGAACCCAACCAACAGTTGTAAGAAAAAAGAAAAGGACCCTAAAGGTGGTCCTGTTCCTACACTAATACATGCTATTACCCAGATTGTTAAATTTGTGGGTAGCTTCTAGTCTCAGGAGCCCTGGGCTTCCCTAATAGGTCTCACCCCTCCAGGGAACTAACTGGAAGCATTTAAATCTGTACATTCAAAAGTTCAAAATAAAAAGTCAAATAGCTAATAATAATAAGAATTAGTTTGCAACAATGGCCCATTAAGAAAACAAGCAGTGTGTTTATAAACCCGCCCAACTCCCCGTTGTCAAATTTGGAAATTTTTGGAGACTGCGAAGTTCTATAGAATTTGGATACCTAACTTCTCTATCATGACAAAACCCCTCTATGAAGCCCTATGTGAATGGGAGCCTCTGCTATGGAAAAAGACCCAGAAACAGGCCTTTAAATAAATTAAACAGACCCTCACCAATGTACCTGATCTGGGACTCCCAGATATGAATAAACTTTTCTTTTTATACATGCGTGAATGTGTTAGCACTGCAGTAGGGGTCTTAACTCAAATGCTAGGGTCATGGCATAAACCTGTGGCATATTTATCCAAACAGCTAGATTCTGTGGCCCAGGGCTGGCCACCCTGTTTACAAGCCCTGGCAGCCACAGCACTCCTGATAACAGAAGCTGACAAACTAACTATGGACAACACTTAACAGGGTGCCTCATGTGATAAATTTAATGGAATATAAAGGGCAATATTGGCTAACCAACGCTCAAATGGTCAGACGCCAGGGAATGCTCTGTGAAAAACCATGTATTCACCTAGAGGTGATAAAGACATTATGACCCATAGAGCCAGACAGTCAAACCACAATTGCATTAAAACAATTAATAAAGTGTTCTCTAGCCAAACAGATTTAACAGACCAGCCCCTCAAGGACCCTGAGGTTGAATATTTCACAGACCAGAGCAGTTTCATACAGGAGGAGGAGTGCTTTGCAAGCTATTCTCATTCTTTTAAGCCACATTACCAAGGCTGATGGAAAACCTGGAATGGATTTCTCAAGTCCTGCTCTAGAAGCCTGAGGACACTTCAGCCTTGCTTCAGCCACACACGGGAGTCTGGCTAATTAATCTACGTGTGGCAGAATTTTAAGGATTCAGCAGACCTTATTGATAAGCCATTGTTTTGCTTTGTCAGTCTTTTGCATTTGCCAAGTGCTATATTGTTTCTTGTTTTATTTGCTAGAACTGACTTTATTCGCTATAGGACTAAATTGTTATAGAATTGAACATGTTGGAAAAAGGTCTCACTAGCATTTCTGTTTTTTTTTATGTCAAAAAATCTTTCCTATGTCCCAGTACACAATGACATGGGATAAAAATTAGCAATTGATTTAAAACATGGTCTCA
>JAPVLO010001709.1:0-64313 GCA_027257055.1 Cephalopachus bancanus | reverse complement strand
TTTTTTTTTTTTGAGTTGGAGTCTCACTCTGTCGCCCAGACAGGAGTGTAGTGGCCGCTCCCAGCCACCACAGCCTTGACCTGCTGGGCTCCAGCGATCCTTCCTCCTCAGCCTTCCAAGTAGCTGGAACTACAGGCATGCGCTACCACGCCCGGCTAATTTTTTGATTTATTGTAGAGATGAGGTCTCGCCAAGTTGCCCAGGTGGGTCTCAAACCCACGGGCTCAGGCAATCCACTCACCTCAACCTCCCAAGGCGTGGGATTACAGGCTGAGCCACCGAGCCCGGCAATTGCCAACTTTTAAAAATCATTTTATGAGCCAAGCATTGCTTTTAGTTTTTTTTAAAAATTACAAACTCATTCGTTCCTTAGTCACTTTGTGATATTGATACTATTATTCATCACCATTGTACAGATGAAGAAATCAAGGTACAGAGAGGTTAAGTAACTTGCCCATGTTTGCACAGCTATAAATGGTAGAAATGACATTCAAATTCTGACTGCCCTGCTCCAGAGTACATGCTATGCTAGTCACTTCATCAACTACTACCATGTTAAGTTAATTGGATTCTAAATTCAGATTAACAATTTTTTGTTTTTGTTGCAAGGAAAAAATTTAACAAGCCCAGATTGCAATATTTAGGATGCAAGTCTGAGTCCAAATCTGAGAACCCTAAACCATGTGACTACTAAAAACGTTGAGTACCTATTCTGAGGCTTGTAATATTATAAATTTCCATTTAAAACAACAGTTCCTGTCATAAATAAGTGTAAGTATGGCAAACTGTAAAGAGTATTGTACCCAAGAACTGTTAAAACTCCTTTGATGGAAATGAAAAAGTGAGAAGATATTTCCTAAAACGCTAAATGAGTTGATTTGCTTTTAGTGGGTGAACACTAAACTTTGTTCACAAAACTTACCCTGAAAATACTTTATAACTAGGTTTCTATGACTCTACTGAGAGACACCCTTTTATTTCCTTTAGCAAATAAGAATGGTAAGATACAGTTTCAGTTGTATAGTATGAATACATCATTTGTGGTTTTAGGTAAAGCGATACCTTAGTGAGTGATGCAGCTGCTCAAGCATACTTTATACCCTAAAGCAGGTGGTAAAGTGAGGGCAACCAGTAACCAGTGAATTATCCTGCCACTGATTCCTCTAACAGATTCTTCACTCTGATGGCTTTCACTATCGTTCTTCTCTTCTTTTGAAATTAATCATTATGCATGAAGTCCTATTCTAAGGGTCACTCTTGATTCTCCTGTCATACGGCAGGTCATTTGCCCCACTCAATGAAACAAACTGCCAAAAACAAGAATGAGTACTCTGGGGCCATGACATAGGTGTTTGTACAGAGACGAATTCCTATCCAAAAATTACTAATCCTATGTTACACACATACGGGGAAATGAATTGGAAACATGATTGGAATCAATTGAACATGTCAGAGCAGGAGGGCAGATATGGTGTATTGAGTAAGCTAAATAATTATGTTCCCTATGAGAAAAAAAAAAGCTCTATTGACCCCCAATTTAATACAAGTCATGTTCCTCAATACATTTCAAGGCTGAATGTGTATGTACATAATGATAGCATTGTATGTTATTTGTGTTACATTCTCCCTTCTGTTCACAGGAATCTTTGTGGCCTTTAGGGTTTAACCTTTAAAGTTACTTTTGTACATGGCTGAAGTTTCACCTGGTAAAGTAAGGAAAGGTCAAAGACTTTTTTCTCCATTAGCATTGATATGAGTTCCTATTACTTAATTTATTTTGGGGGACTGCCAGTGGAAAACACAGGATAACCAAATATGGGAAAGACTAAAACTCTGGCAGTGAGTTTTCATGGTCTGCATCAGAATGCTACAGAAAGCTTTCTGCTGAATTAGCAGTGAAATGAGAGTGGAAAGTTGGAATTAGTTGGTTATTAACTTTGATATTTTTTCTTTTCTACTATATATAAAAATTACATAAATATCAGGAAAACAGAAGCAGTTAAGAAAAAAATAACCTGTCACATTAAAGACATTCAGCATTTACTTAGATGCACAGAATGTTAGAATTGGGCTGTGAGAGCTAATCTAGTTCTAAATCTTTCATTTTATAGGTGAGAAAGTTGAAGCCTTGACAAAGGAAATGATCTTTGAAAAAACCAGTGAGTCTGTGGTTAAGACATACTCCTTGACTTCTGAAGAGAGATGCTTCTGTGGGTAGGGCATGAGTGCAACATTAGTGCCACTTTGCCTAAGAATATTGAACTTAATCATAAAGTTTGAGTTCTTGTCTCTTCCTTTGTTTTGGTTTATTTTTGCATACTCATGGGCCACATTTTTAAAGTCACCTTCTAGAACTGGTTTTTTAAGAAATTTGCTTTCCTTAATCTTTATTTGTGGGATTGTAGGTTGAATTTTTAAGAGGTAGGAAAACAATACTGAACTGCAAAAGTTAACAGATTGTTGGTAAAGAAAATCAAACCAATTATACTGCCAATTTATCTCGGTATCTCCTATACATTTTGGAAGTAAAAAATCATATTTGTACAGAAATTCTAAAATGCACAAATATTAGCTATTTTTTATTACCCATTGGTTAAGAGCACTGACTCAAAACTATATAGCCTGGGTCTTCTTCCCAGCTCTATCACTTACTAGTGGTAGGACCCCAGGAGTGTTACTTAACCTCTTTCTGTCATTTCCTCATTTGAAAAATAAGGGTCATAACTGCCTCCATTGTATGAGGTTGTGGTAGGGAAGGAGTTAATATATGTACAGTACTTAGAACTATGTGCCATTCTAAGCCTTTCATAATTGGTCTTATTGTTGCTGTTGTTGTTACTATTATTACTTGTTAGTTGTCCTTGAAAAAGTTTCTCAGTAGCACTTTGTTTTTTTTATTGCTGCATATTTTCTACAACTAACTTAAGATTCATACCAAATCCTGCAAGACTGTTCTGCACATAATTTATACTTTTGTACCTGTTTGTCATGGCAAAAGTTCTGGCTTACTGTAATCCACAAACCAGGGTTTTGATTTTTCTCCCATTCATACACATTGGTGAACAGATGTGTGAAAACAATTCCCAGGGGCATTCAGTGAGGTCCAAATATCCAGGCTTCATGTAACTCTAAACTACCAGGCACACATATTGGTCCTTGAGGGCCCAAAAGAATGTCAGCTAAACCATCATGATTTCAGGCATATGAGGTATACGTTTTGTTACCTAGTTGCACATACCAAAAAAAACAAGAAAAGGGAGGGATGTTTTGATCACAACGAAATATTCAGAGGTCTAAGATGTAGTTGACACTTTTCCCATCAGGTAGGGGTTTTACAGTTACCATATTTTCAACATAAGTACATGGTTAAAGCAATGATGATTATGCTGTAACTATACTGCTTAAGTCCTCATAGCATCAGCATTGGATACATTAAGGGAGATAAATTATATTTATGATGCTTCTGAAATAACCCCTAAATCTCATCTACTTTTGTACTCCTTCAAATACAACATAAAACATTAAGACAAAGTATTTATAAATACTATCAAAAGATGTAGTAATAAGCAGCAGACCAGTTGAATCTTGCTATAGTATTGTGTTATATTTATTATATGTAGGCACACAAATCTAAAAAGTATAATATAATTTAAACAAGACTCTCTCTTGTCTATTGTCCAGGAGCTAGAAAAGGACTGAGAAAAAAAGATTCTGGGTTAATCAGAGGTTTCTCAATTACAGCTCTGTAACAGGAAAAACTCTCATTTAAGACTATGCGATCTGCTTGAAACCAGCTAAAAGAGTGCCATAGTTACAGACTTTCATATACAGTTATTCAAGCACAGACAAGTTGACTGTCAGAGATACTACAGAGGGAATTTTGCCCTGGCTATGAGGAAGTGAAAAAGATCACTTCTAGCTCTAATGCCTACAATTTTAATACAGTCATTAACCCCAGCCATAATGAAGAGTGACCTCAAATTATTCCCAATCCATTCATCTACTCATATTTTTAAAAATCAACTTAATCATCAAAGCCTGAGTGACTACTATATTCCAGACACTGTTTCAAGGCTGGAAGAGAACAGAGAATAAGAAAGAAAATGCTATCTCTGCCATCATGGAGCTTGCATTCTTTGGGAAGAAGTTTATCAAAGTACAAATAAACAAAGACAATTGGTATTTTTATGATTATTCTGTTACTCTTCTTAAAAAATTGGTAAATACTCTGAAGGAAATAAATTAAGGTGATATTATTGTGACTAAGTGAGATTCTGGATCATCAAGGAAAAAAACTTTTTAAGAAGTAACATTTAGGTTGCATGCCAAGGAATGGAAAGAAATAATCTATGGAAAAAATATTCTGGAAATATGCTAGAAAAAGGGAACAGTGTGTGCAAAGGCACTGAGGCAAGATCAAGCTTATTCAAATCTAAGAACAAAAAGAAGCTAAAAAATTAAGTCATGAGATAATATACAAATTTACACCAGCTGGTCCCTAACTTCAACTATATGTGGATATTTTCTTGCAGTGAATCAGACATGTATATCATCCAAAAGAAATATCTGGTTTGAAATAACTTTAGAAATTCTGCCTGAGACTCTTGACAAGGGCACAACCCTATTAAGGATCACAGCCATCATTTTCAAAAGCTTAACTTTGGCAATCACTGGCAGACATTTAAAAGGGGTGTTTAATATCCTCCCTAAAATATCAGGCTGAGAAGAACAAACATTCTAGAATGTCTGCAATGTGCACTTAGTGTCTCACAATTGAAAATTGACTAGAGCTTACCCTGCTGACTGCTTTGCCAGCAGTCCAGCATTTAAAACCTTGAATTCCTGTCCGTTCATCTGTACTTGTGTTTATGTCTCTCACTTAAGCAGTTTTCAACACACTTCTGTGGTTCTTTTGATAGAGTGAACGTGCAGGTGTATGTCTGACTATGCCAGGGACTGTGTCCAGAACTAGTCTTTATTACTAAAACAGACATCTTTGAATATTTGATTCACAGCACATGCCATATTTACTTTTGTGTAGGTAGGCCAATTTTCCTCCAGCTAAAGATATTTTAAAATTATTTCTCCCTGCTTACTCCTCCACTTTCCCCCATTCCTTATACTAAATAATTCAGTGCACTACTCAAAAAAAGTGGAGGTGAGTCACCCAACCTATCTATTTCTTTCAGGGTTAGAGAGAAGGTAAAAACAAAAATCCAGGAAAATAAGTCTATACCCAACAGACTTAAAAACTCTGGGTATCTATCTCAATAGATCAAAATAACTGCTGCAACTGAACTAAGATTTTATTTTTATCTGATTTCCTGGAAAAGAAACATAATTTGGGGAGACTATTTAGGCAAGGGAGTAAAAAATTCATTGCAGCTAGCCTGTTTCTGAAGTCTCCTCTGAAACTCAGGTTTTGAAGCCTTTGCAATTATGAATGAAAAATCCATGTTACATAATGCATTTCTGGGAAAATGTCCAAGACACAAATGTGCCATGTGCTGGTCTAATACTGACATTAATCTAATAAATGGTATATTAGAAAAATGATTTGTGTGCATCCTAATAGAAAGTGTGTTGAAACTGAGATTTCAAAGCATCTTTGGGGTTGAGCCATCCAGATTAACACATGCCCAAAGTACACCAGAGTCAAAAACTGAATCTAAATTTTTTTAGAAATCTGAACAAAATTAACCTGACTCTTCAACTGCAGCTTCCATTTTGAGGTCAAATTTCTGCTCCTTAGGGTCTTATTTTCTCCACAACTAGTGCTCCTCTAATACATCTGGCCTTTTCTCTCCTCCTTCTCAAATTCCCTCTTGGGTTCTGCATATGTTTTTGAGTCTGATCATCTGTTTCATTACTTAATCCCCAGGAGAAACATGGATAATGTCTTCTGTGATGTCTTAGAATCAAAGGTGCTCTGTAAATGATATGTGTCAAACAATATCCTATGCCATACATAGATCTTTGGTCTTGAGTGCATATTAAGAAACACAATCATCTTTTACTGCTTCTGGCATGGTTACAAATTAGTCTCTTCGAAGGAAAGCCCTAGAGAACATAAAAATGAGAGTTTTATTAAAAGCCTTTGTGATAGGAGGTGGCTTGATAAAAAAGGATTGAACATTAGAACTGAGGTCCACTGGCAGCTCTGTCACCAGCAAACATTTTATTCCTTGATTCTCAAGCAAGTCATGATACATAGCAAGCAATGCTTTCTTTGTCCTCTGTAAAGCCAAATACTTTTTTATGAAACATTTTTAAAATTCTGCAAGAAAAACAACAGATCCTCAGATTTTGTTATTGCCCAACAATATAAAAGGAAATGGTCCTTTAAGCTACACTACATTAGTCACAGATATTCCTATCAGGTGAACAGTTGTTTCCAAAGCTTTGAATCACTTACATAGTCTCATAGGGACAGACCGCTAATTGAATCTTACAGAAAGGTCTGCATTCCATGACATGGCTGAGCAGTGGCCTTCAATAGGCCTAACTGTGGTCTCAGTTGACTTGATCCCCTGACAGCAGTTTAACCCCTGAGTTAGTTACGCCCTCCCCCTGCTTTTTCCTTATCTAACCATTCTTGCCTAAACTCTGGTGTTGTAGACTTATTTGATCATCAGTCTCGGGTCTGTCTGGACTAAAACCCACCCATTGATGCTTAGCTCTCTCTTTTATACTCTATGTCTAGGAAAACAAATGCTGAAATGCAGAAGCAGAGTTTTCCTTTAGGCCACATAGAGATGCGGTGGTGGCAGGACAGCAAAACAACCCACAGGTGTGGCTGATGCAGAACTACAAGGAAGCAAACTTTCCCATTAGCAGCCCGTGGAAATATTCCCTCTCCTTGGTTATTACTCAGCATGCAGACTATATAGACACACAAAATATCTCTGCTTTTTTTAAATAATAGAGTGGCTAATAATGCCCTCCAGGGATAAAGTGGAGTGTCAAGCTGCTCAGAAATTTCAAGCACAGAATTGCCAGGAAACTATTTACTTATAGCAAAAAACGTCAACAGAGATTTTGAGTGTACATGGGGTTTGAACAATGTTATGATTTTCACAGATAAATCCTCACAAAGTGTTCTACCCAGTGTGTACTTTATCTTCCCTTGATGAATGGCCAATCCCTTTGAGTTTTAAAACCACAATAAATGTATCAAATGACTTAATGTCATACAGGACTATTGTCTGTCATAAATAGACAATCAAAATGGATAATTCTTCCAGCAGGTACACACAACTTACATATTTTTAAATTATTGTGTCTTTTTGCCCCCTTTTTTAAAAGACTATTTTCCTCTTTTGTTCTCTAATCAGGCTTTATTTCATAGTTATTTATGGGTATTAATAAGTAAAAATTCAAGAGAAAACTGGCTCATAAGCAGAAAATAAGATATTTAAAATATAATATTATCTTGTGCGGTGTCAATCAGACTCATTGAAAATGATTAGTGTATTTTCTGAATAGTACCTCACCTAGAGTTACTATTAACAATATGGTAGAAATAGGAGTAAGAACAATAATAATAAAGTAGGGGTAGCAATGATGCTGTGTATCTATGCGACACATAACAATCTTCAAAATATTTGTAAATTTTATTGTTTCAATGCAAAGATCTTCAAAACAATCTTATGTGGTAGGCAACCCAGGTATCCTTATTTTACACACAAGGAAACAAAACTCCAAAGATATTAAGCAATTCACACAGCTAAGAAGTCAGAGAATCAGATTCTCTAACTGCTAACCTGGGTTCTTCCCTATAAATTGGTGAAAATATTCTAAAGTAACAACACTAATAAGAGAGAAATTAAGAACAAGAGACCCCAGAACTCCCATATGTAGTATGAGGAAATTGGAGGCAAGCTATTGTGATATAAGAATTATTAGAGACCAAGAAGAATTTGGGGCTGACTAGAAAAGTGTAAATGGAGGGAGTAGTGTGAGTATACGTAATTTCAAACATTGGATTTGTAGGATGTTATGCAGTTGGACATTTGCCTAAAAATAATTCAAATTTGAGGAAGAAAAAGGTTTACATGCCTTGAGCCAGTTTAGAAACATTCCCTACAGAAGTATTCAGCAGTTCCTTATCCGCATTTTGAAGCCCTCGCTGCAGAGCTTATGTCAACTACTTATTTGTCTGTCCCCATGTAGCATTATTTTCTCTGAGACAAAAACACAATATATGCTTACTTTGTGAAACAGTTCTAGAAGATTTTGGGCCTATCCACAGGCAAATCACTTAACAGTAAGCATGCGAAGGAGGAGTCATGTCATGCAAATGGCCAGAAAACTGATGTCAGTCACTGAACATTGGAATATGCTTCTGCAAGCAGCATGGGATTTTGCAACCACAACTCTTCCTGCCACCCATCACTCACTGGGAATCTATGGGACTCTCCTCCAGGTGCTTAGTTAACACTGGCTCCATGCAGTGGAGCTTGGAACTTGGAGTGGAGATGGGTCAACCTGGTATAATGTCTCTGAGTATCCTCTCTTCACCAATGAGAGTAGGGACTATCAGGTGAATGACTTAGGCAAAGATCCTACTCAGTAAAAGTTTAATCATGTTAGCAAATCTTTAAAGCATCATCAATAAAGTTATGGAAAGTGGTTGGATGCAAGTATCTAACTATTCAAGCTTATTGCACACAAAAAATTGTCTTTGGTTTAATTATATGCACTTTCTTAAGTAGTCTGATATTACCAAATGAACAAAACTTAAACAGGCCAAAGTGAATCAAATGGTATAGAAGAACCAATAAGAGGAAAGTGATCACCCTATTCTAATGACCAAAACCAAACTTGGTTTGTTTCTTTAAAAATGGCCAGGTATTCCCTGGGAAAAAGAAGGAAAAAAAATGAAGTAAAGAACGCTAAGGCAGAACAGCAGGAAAGAGTATTTGCCACTACTAAGAATATTAATAGAAACCTGCATCACTGTTTATTTGGGAAAATTTATTATATTTTCTTTGCTTTATCTGCACTGAAAGCTACCTAACATAAATCCCAGAACTGCTGAGAAACATGTTTGTCAAACCTCTGGAACAGCTCGGGACTCTTTTAAATAAACTTTGGGAGACTATTAAACTTGAAGTAGAAAGCCTTTTGAGAATAGATGTTCTTATCTGTTTTGGCATATTCATACCTTGCAGGAGAGTTGTGACTCAAAGAACATTAAATAACAATAATTTTTATTTATGTATTTATTTGTTTGTTTATTTATTTATTTTTGAGTTGGAGTCTCACTCTGTCGCCCAGACTGGAGTGCAGTGGCCATTCCCGGCCATGCAGCCTCGACCTGCTGGGCTCCAGTGATCCTTCTGCCTCTGGCTTCCAAGTAGCTGGAACTACAGGCGTGAGCTACCATGCCCAGCTAATTTTTGATTTATTGTAGAGATGAGGTCTCGCTAAATTGCCAAGGTGGGTCACGAACCCGCAGGCTCAGGCAATCCACTCTACCTCAGCCTCCCAAAGCACGGGATTACAGGCTGAGCCACCGAACCCAGCTAATAATTTCTTTTAAAAGCAGTTGAGAAAACATTGTACTTCAAAAGGCTTAAATCTGAAAGCCCCCTTCAAATATGGGGTTTAGGATTACCAGTATGGTTTCCTAATCTCCTAATTATTTGGAAATGAGGGCACTTTTACATTTCTGTCTTTTGGGAATGACTGGAAATATCAATTGAACATAACAAATTAAGAGAATGTCCCTTGAGAAATAAAAATGTGTGTGCATATTCTACCTGTTGACCTTATGTTAGTGATTAATAATTTGTCTCCAGTCAGTTCAGTGAAGCTTCCTATGTCAAAGAAATTTGGTGGCAATAATTTAGGACTTACTTAAGCATTTACATCCTGTAGTCACCAGAAGTGCATTTATCTGTAGAAAATGATGATTTATGTGTATAAGCCATGCTTACCAGTAAGTGATACCAACACTGTGTCTGTACTTTCTCAGGGAACTTCCAAGTTTCTTCCTCTGCTGCTCCAGTGATGGCTGCACAGTCTCTATGTGTGTGCAGCTGTAAACCACCCCACCACAGTCATCAGCAGGCATAGGCAAACCATTTATCACCAGTCGGCACCATTGCCACTGGGTGTCACTGCTCCCAGGGACACGGACCAGAGCCTTTGATGGGTTACGGTGAGGTTATGATCCTCAAGTGCACAGTGCCATGAAGCCATAAGATGCTCTGAGCAGATGTGGAATAAATTTTGTTTTTCCCTTTTTTTGACATGTTGTAAGAGGGATATTAAAAACTATTGCTGAGATCTCAATGAATATTGCTTTATTCCATTTTATTAACAGCTCCGGCTCTCAAGAGAGTCTGGGGATATGTTTTGAGGGAAACAACTACATAAAAATTCAATTAAGAGATACCATATTGGACTTGACTTTTCTGTTCTCAACTGGTATATTTTTGTTGTAACAAACTTCTGTGCCTGACTTTAAAAAGCTGGTTTCATTAAACTATAATTGACATACAACAAGCTGCACATACTTAACATATGCAATCTGATAACTTTTGACATATGCATATACCCATGAAACCATTAACACAATCAAGAAAACGAGCATATCTGTCACCCCCAAGTTTCCTCATGCCCCTCCATGTGTTGTTTTTAGCACTTTTCCACATCCTGTTCTTCCACGTCCCCAGGCAAGTGCCAATCTATTTTTTGTCACTATAGATGTGTTTTCATTTTCTAGACATGTATATGCATGGGTTCATATAGTATATACTCCCTTGTCTCGCTTTATTTTAACCAAACATATTTATTTTGAGATAACCTATATTTTTGTTTCTATCAATAATCTATTCCAATGTGTTGCTGAATAGTATTCCTTGTATGGGTCAACCACAATGCGTTTCTTTATTTTTCTGTTGATGGATGTTAGGATTATAATGTTCAGGTATTAAAAACAAAGCTGCTGTGTGCATTTATGTACAAGACTTTCTATGAGCACACAAAGGGATAAAAGGGCTCGATCATATGACATAAATATGTTTAATGTTTAAAAAAATCTGCCAAACTGTTTCTGAAGTGATTGTGGATTAGAAGAGTTCCAGTCACTATACTTTTTCACCAATACTTGGTATACTCAGACTTTTTACATTTAGCTCTTCTGTAGGTATGTAGTGGTATTTCCTTGTAGTTTTAATTTTCACTTAGTTACAATTGATTATGATGAGCAAATTTTCATGTGCTTGTTTGCCATCTTTATCATCCTTGGGAAAATCTCTTTTCAAATCTTTTTTTTGTGTTTTTAATTTTTTAAAAAACGAAGTATTAGGTTTTGAGAATTCTTTATACAGACACAGGTTTTTCACATATGTAATTTATAAATTTTTTCCCAATCCATGCTTTGTCCTTTCGTTCTTTCACTAATGTCTTTCAAAGAGCAGTAGGTTTTAATTTTGATGAAATCTAAATTATCTTTTTTTTAAGGATATTGTTTTTGATGTTGTCTCTAGGAAGTCTTTGCCTAACCCTAAATCTAATGATTTTATTCCATGTTTTATGTAGAAATTGTGTAGATTTATGTTTTGCATTTTGGTTTTTAATTTATTTTGAGTTATCCTTTATATGATAGGAATAGTAATCAAAGTTCATTCTTTTTTGGTATGGTTATCTATGCACCATACTCATACACTACATGTCCAGCACTATTTGTCAAAAAGACTATGTTTTCTCTACTGAATTGCCTTTGTACCTTTGCTGAAAATCAGTTGTTCTTACATGTTTCGAGGTCTACTTACAGGACTTCTATTCTGTTCTACTGATTCATTATGTCTGACTTTGTTATAATAAATTATCTCCCTGATTGCTTTCAATTGCTTGTGTAGACTTCCAGTAATTTGGCCTCACCATTTTACCAGACATACTTAGGCATATGTGAAATACTTTTCATAGTCAGTGGAGCTTGGGCCCAAACTAAGATTACTCCCAAAAACACTTTTTAAAAACTGAGGTGTAAAAAGAATGTGTATTCTATAGAACTCCAGACTCAACCAAATTCACATTAATCTCTTCTCAAAAGGCTGCTTGGCATGTTTGCAGGCATGTGGAATATAGGGAGTATATAGGTAGTAGAAGGGGGAGGTAATCCTAAAAGAACAGTACAGAATAATGGGAGGGAACAAAACAGATAGAAATACTCAAACAGAGTGCTAAATGTTAAAATAAAATATGTCTAGAAGTATTTTAAAAATTATTTTGCATTATGAGATAATTAAGCAAATCATAAAATACAAAATTTTAAAGAATATTTTTAAATGCTTTTATTTGCCAAATACCAGATACTAGGTATAATATAGAAGAATTTTTTAGAACCAATTTGTCTTTTATTTTTCATCCTCACAAGGTGCTTTGTTGTATTTTATTCAGTGTCTTGTACACGTGGGTGTAAGACGAAAATTCTCTCAAAAAAGAAAAATGAACAAAGAATATATGTTGTCAACTTGTCTTAAACATTTTTCATGTTATGGCTCATTTAGAATGAAAGATATGCTAATCATTTGTAGATCTTTAGATTCAAGGAAATTTAAGGGCTTGATGTTTGAATGTTGTGGAATTTAGCTTCATTTCCCAAAAAGAAATGGGAAACTTCAAGTTTAAATAACCTTATGTTACTTAAAATAAATAGGCACTTGTTCATAGAAGGCATCTATTGTAAGCATAATTATATATTAGGGGGAAAACAAGAGCTATAAAACCCAGTTCTGGCTATAAGAAGTATAGAATTTAGTTGTCAGGAGAGGATTCAATAGCTCAGGGAGCTTGAGGCTAGTGGTCCAAAGTCACACTTTGATAAAAATTGTGCTAGAACAGACCAGTCTACTTTTATCAGAATCCTTCATTGCAGTTTCTAAAATTCTTAACTGCAGTGAATATAAATATCAAAATCCACTTTAAGAATTTTCTCAAGGGTGCTAAGGATCAAATAATCATTTGTGACTGAGTAGGCAAAGGTGTTGACAACTCTGAGAGGCCACACTTTCCATCATGTGCTTTCCTAAGCATGTTATGTTCCTGCACTAGACAACCATTTATGCTGAAGCTGATGACACAGAGAGGGAAAGAGAGAGCAGCCCACAGCTGCTTTTCTTTTCAGTCCTTCCTTACTCACCAGTAAGCTGACGGTAGAGAGTTTTGGTAAAATGCAGGCACATCAAGAGGCGAAATAAAAACATTTAATTTGTATAGAATTTCCACTATGATGGTTTTTTTAAAAGAAAAACAAATATGTATGCATATACAACTATAAAATATGAATTGTGTAATTTTTTGATGATTTTGCATATCAGGTAAATGTTCACATATTTATATGTAAAACTGACATCACCTGATATAAAGAAGAATGGTGATATTTATTCTAATAAATTTAAATTTTTAATTACTGAGAAAAATATTAAATAACTAATTTAAAACCCCATGAAAGTTGAAAGACTACAGAAGACAGGAAAAAGCTTTATGTTTCATATATTTATATTATTGCTTGCTTTTTTGGAGGCAGGATCTCATTCTGTCATCCAGGCTGGAGTGTAGTGATGCAATCAGAGTTCACTGTAGCCTTGAACTTCTGGCTCAAGTGATTCTCCTGTCTCAGCCTCCCAAATAGCTGAGACGACAGGTACAGGCCACCACATCTGATTCTTCATGTTTTAGTACCTGATACTCTTCTGGGTCTGCCATGATAAAATACAGTCATTCCTCAGCATCTGTGGGTAATTGGTTTCTGGACACCTGACAATACCAAAATCAACAGATGCTCAATTCCCATATATAAAATAATGTGGTATTTGAATATAACCTATGCACACCCTCCCATATATTTTAAATCATCTCTAGATTATTTATACTATCAAATACAATGTGAAGGTGATGTAAATAGTAATTATAGTACAGTGCTAAAATTTTGTATTATTTTTTTTATTGTCATATTGCTATTGTAGATCTGCAGTTGGTTGAATCTATGGATGTGAAGCCCATGGATACGGAGGGTCAACTGTACCACAAACTGTGTAGCTTAAACACTAGGAATTCATTCGTTCACAGTTCTGGAGGCTAGAAGTCCAAAAATCCAGGAGTTGATAGGGTGATGTTCTTTCTGAAGACTCTAAGAAAGAATTGTTTCTTGTCCCTTACAGTGTCTGGTGGTTGTCAGAAATCCTTGGCATTCCTTGGCAGCATATCTGCATCACTTCAATCTCTACCTCCATCATCAAATAACCATTTTCCTTCTATTTGTATGTTTGTTTCCAAAACTCTTTCTCTTTATAAAAATATTAGTCATTGGCTTTAGCACCCTAATCCAGTATTACCTCATTTTGACTTGATGACATCTGAAAAAAAAAAACTAACTCTATATCCAAATAAGGTTACATTCAGAAGTTCCATGTGAACATGAATTTGAGGGGATGCTATTTGACCCAGTGAAAATACCTTTAACAGCAATTTAACCTTGCCTGTTGAACAAGGAGGTCTACAATTTAATTTTTCAGTAGACTCCACAAGTTATAGTTAGCCCTTATGACTTCTTTTTATTAATAGAGTCCATGTTAGAAAACGCAGTTTAAACAGAAAGCCCAGGAAGACTGCTAAGTGAACTACAGAATTTTACAGACTTTACCACTCTGTTGCAGCTGGTTAGTTTTTGGCAAGCCTATGTGAGAAAGACATGCCCACATAGGAACCATACCTATGTGGCATGGAGAAGCAGAGAACTTTAGTCTCTATAAGGCAGATTCACCTCCAAGATGAAGAAAAGAAGATCTGAACAAAGTATGACCAATTATTCTTTTCAACTTTCCAGTCAAACAGGCCATTTCAGAGGTCAAAAGTTTAATATTCTGTGTCAGAGATCAAAAGTAGACTAATCAAATTCTCATGGAAGCAATACTAGGAATAAAAAACTTTTAAGTTTTTACTATACTTCCTGGCTTTTAACTCTCTTAAGCTATTGAATTATGCCTTTAGGCCTAAGATCAATAGAATATGGCTATCCCTTTAAAAAAAATTAGAGGTTTATTGGAATAGCTCTACTCCCATTTTCATGGGGCTACTCATTTGGGTGGAATTTTTGGCACTGCTAGTGGGCAACTTAGATTTTTGTCCCGGAAGTCTCTAAAATGGATGAGAAAATGCATTAATTAAATAAACTCTGAGGTTATTAATATCCAATGATGAAAATCAACTGTCTATTCTGTTGGCCACCCTAATATATATATATCTAGCCACAGAAATATAACAAAGAGGTTAAATGAAAAATTAAGATGAAATATATAGGCTGGGCACAGTGACTGATAGCTGTGATCCTAGTGCCTAAGAGAGCAGGCATCCTGCTCTGGTTCCTCTTCTCAACAAACTGAATTAACCTGCCATTCACATGTTTACACAGTCCACAAAAACAAACTAGTGGCAAAACATGGAAAGCCTAGGTTCTTCTCTCTTCTTCAGTAAGGCCAGCTTTAGAAAATAGGTGGAAAATGAATGATCTAACAGGTAAAGCCCTAAGTGCTCTCTCCATGCTATAATCCCAGTGTTTCAAGGGGCCAAGGCAGGAGAATTGCTTAAGGCCAGGAGTTGAAAAGCAGCCTAGGCAACATAGCAAGGCCTCATCTCCATAAAAATTATTTTTTAAAAATTAGCCAAATGTGGTGGTGTAGTCCTAGTTGCTATAGTACTAGTTACTCAGAAAGCTGAGTCAAGAGGATCACTTCAGCCCAGAAATTTGAGGTTGCAGTGAGTTATGGTCACTGCCTGAGCCCGCGGGCTCGAGACCCACCTGGGCAACTTGGTGAGACCTCATCTCTACAATAAATCAAAAAATCAGCTGGGCATGGTAGCACATGCCTGTAATTCCAGCTACTCGGAAGGCTGAGGCAGAAGGATCGCTGGAGCCCAGCAGGTCGAGGCTGCGGTGGCCAGGAGCGGCCACTGCACTCTAGTCTAGGTGATGGAGTGAGACTCCAACTCAAAAAAAAAAGAAAAAAATAGAAAGAGAAATACATAAAATTATTTTAATAATATAATTTTTTATAATCAATATTTTTTTATTATGATGTTGTGGGGTACAGTTAAGGGTTAGGTATACAAATACGTTTCATTCAGGCACCCTATTGATTAGAGGTGCTTCCCTATCCCCAGACAGATATTTGTTCATTAATCCCATCTCCCTCCCCTCCCCATAGTTTCCCACTACTGTCAGTCATTTTCTTATAGTATTAGATTGGCTGTTCAAGGTCCATTATATGAGTGAAAACATGTGATACTCGGACCTTTGTTTTTGTGAGAGGTCACTCAGTATTATAGACTCTAGTTCCATCCAGGTTGCTGCAAAATTCATGATTTTGTTCTTTTTTATGGCTGTGTAGTATTCCATCATATATATGTACCACATTTTTCTAATCCAATCCTCTTTTGATGGGCAGCATGGTTGCTTCCAGGTTCTTGTTATTGTGAACAATGCTGTGATAAACATCGTGTGCAGGTGTCTTTTTTGTAGAGTGATTTGTGTTCTTCCAGATATATTCCCAGCAGGGGGATTGTGGGGTCGTATGGGAGGTAGATATTTAGAGCTTTTAGGAATCGCCACACTGCTTTCCACAGAGATTGCACTAGTTTACACTCCCACCAACAGTGTAGAAGTGTTCCCTTTTCTCCAAACCCTCTCCAGCAGCCGTTATTTTTTGAGTTGTTGATAATTGCCATTCTGACTGGAGTTAGGTGGTATCTCAGTGTGGTTTTGATTTGCATCTCCCTGATGATTAGTGAAGTTGAACATTTCTTCATGTGTCTGTTGGCTGCTCAGATGTCTTACTTTGAGAAGTGTCTGTTCATATCTTTTGCCCATTTTATAATGGGGTTCTTTGTTTTTTTCTTTTCAGCACATTTGAGTTCCTTGTAGATCAAAGATGTTAAGCCTTTGTCTGACCTGGTGTTGGCAAATACTTTTTCCCAGTCTGCAGGTTGTCTTCCTGCTCTCTTGATGGTTTCGTTGGCTATGCAGAAGCTTGTCAGTTTAATAAGGTCCCACTTGTCTATCCTCTCTCTTATGACCTGTGGGTTTTGGATTTTGTTCAGGAATTGGAGGCCAGTTCCAATTTCCATGAGGGTATGTCCTTCATTTTCTAAGGTTTTTATGGTTTGAGGTTTTACATTTAGGTCTCTGATCCATTTGGAGTTAACCTTTGTGCATGGATCCCCATGCACAAAGGGGTCCTGTTTCAATCTTCTGCATGTGGTCAGCCATTTTCCAGCACCATTACTGAATAGGTTCTCCTCTCCCCAGTGGTAGGTGGTGGAGGCTTTGTCGAAGATGAGTTGGTTGAGAAACTGAGGTTTTGCTTCTGGAATCTCAATTCTATTCCATTGATCTATATGCCTATTCCTAAACCAATACCAAGCTGTTTTGATGACTGTAGCTTTATAGTAGAGTTTGAAGTTTGGTAATGTGATACCCTCTGCTGTTTTTTTGTTTTTTTTTTTTTTTTTGCTGAGAATTGTTCTGGCTATTCTTGGATGTTTGTGTTTCCATATGAATTCCTGCTTTGTTTTGTCTAGGTCTGAGAAGAATGTTGCTGGTAATTTGATGGATATTCCATTAAATTTGTAGATTGCCTTAGTTAAGATGGACATTTTCACAATGTTGATTCTTCCAATCCATGAGCATAGGATATTTTTCCACTTGTTTGTGTCATCTTTGATTTCTTTGAGCAGTGTTTTGTAGTTTTCATTGTAAAGGTCTTTCACATCTCTGGTTAGGAAGATGCCAAGGTATTTCATTTTTATTTGTGGCTATTGTGAATGGAATTGTGTTTTTTATTTGGGTTTCTGTTTGTTTATTATTGGTGTAAAGAAATGCCATTGTCTTTTGCACATTTATTTTGTATCCTGAGACTTTGTCAAAGGCCTTTATCAGTGTAAGGAGGTTTTTGACAGATTCTCTTGGGTTTTCATGGTACACAATCATATCATCTGCAAAGAGAGATAATTTGACTTCCTCTTTTCCTATTTGGATACCCCTGATTGCCTTCTCTTCTCTGATTGCTCTAGCCAGGACTTCCAATACTATGTTGAACAGGAGGGATGAGAGTGGGCATCCTTGTCTTGTTCCAGTTTTCAGGGGAAATGGTTCCAATTTTTTTCTGTTTAGGAGTATGCTGGCTGTGGGTTTCTCGTAGATGGCTTTTACTATTTTGAGGTATGTTCCCCATATGCCTAGATGTTTGAAGGTTTTTATCAAGAAGGGATGCTGGATTTTATCAAAAGCTTTTTCTGCATCTAATGATCTAATCATGTGGTTTTTGTTTTGACATCTGTTGATGTATTTAATTACATTTATGGTTTTACGTATGTTGAACCAGACTTGCATCCCAGGAATGAAGCCTACTTGGTCATGGTGGATGATTTTTGAGATGTGTTGTTGAATCTGGTTCGCTAGGATCTTGTTGAGAATTTTAGCATCTATGTTCATCAAAGATACAGGCCTATAGTTCTGTTTGTTTGTTGGATCTTTACCTGGCTTGGATATCAATGTGATGGTGGCTTTGTAAAATGACTTGGGGAGAGTTCCATCTTTTTCAATCGCCTGGAATACCTTCAGTAGGATTGGTATCAGCTCCTCCTTAAATGTCTTATAGAATTCTGCTGGAAAGCCATCTGGACCAGGGCTTTTTTTTTTTGTAGATAATTTTCTTATTACGTAGTTGATTTCCTTGATTGTTATTGGTCTATTTAGGGTCTCAATTTCTTCTGGTTCCAACCTAGGTAGGTTATGTGATGTCAGAAAGTCCTCCATTTCCTTAAGGTTTTCAAGTTTGTTTCCATACAAGTGTGCGTAGTAGCCTCTAATGATCTTTTGTATTTCTTCAGGGTCAGATGTGACTTCATCTTTTCTGTTTCTGATTGTGCTTATTTGGGTTTTTTCTCTTTTTTTTCTTGGTCAGTCTAGCTAGGGGGCCATCGATCTTGTTTATCCTTTTGAAGAACCAGCTTTTTGTTTCATTGATTTTTTGTATTATCTTTTTGTCTTCTATGTCCTGGATTTGGGCTTTTATTTTGGTGATCTGGATTCTCTGCTGAAATTAGGGTTTTTGTAGTCTTGCTTTTCCAGCTTCCTTAAGTGGCCTGTTAGGCTGTTAGTTTGTGTTCCTTCCATTTTCTTCATGTGTGTCTGTAGGGATGTAAATTCCCCTCTTACTACAGCTTTTAGAGTATCCCAGAGATTTTGGTAAGATGTTTCTTCATTTTCATTTGTTTCCAGGTATCTTTTGATCCCTGTTTTGATTTCTTCATTGACCCAGGAGTTGTTTAGCATCATACTGTTTAGTGTCCATGTCTTTGTGGGTTTGGGGGGGACTTTGTTGGTGTCAATGTTTATTTTTATTCCACTGTGGTCAGAGAAGTTGCATGGTAGAATTTTGGTCCTTTTAAATTTGCTTATGCTTGATTTATGTCCAATTATGTGGTCGATCTTAGAATACGTTCCATGTGGTGATGAGTAGAATGTGTATTCTGTGGTCTTTGGATGGAGTGTTCTGTAGGTATCAATTAAGTCCATTTGGTCCAGAGTCACATTGAGGTTCTGGATCTCCTTGCTGGTTTTTTGTCCTGATGATCTGTCTAGGGTTGTAAGTGGGGTATTAAAGTACCCAGTTATGATGGTGTTAGAGTCAATATCTTTCTTTAGTTTTCCTAGAAGTTGCTTTATGAAAGTTGGCACACCTATGTTGGGTGCATATATGTTTAGGATAGATATTTCCTGTTGATGGAGTGAACCTTTTATCATTATGTAGTAGCCCTCTGTATCTTTTTTAATTTTTGATAACTTAAATGGTATTTTGTCTGATATTAGGATCTTGACTCCTCCTTTCTTTTGTGTTCCATTCACCTGAAAGTTTGTTTCCCATCCTCTTACTTTGAGTCTGTGTATGTCCTGAAGGCAGTATATTGTGCCTGGTGATATTTTATCCATTTTTCCATTCTCTGTCTTTTCAGTGGTGCGTTTAGTCCATTCACACTCAGGCTAATTATTGAAATGTGAGAGTTCATCCCTTTTATAGAGTTCTTATAGTGTTGTTGTTCTTCCTCTTGGTTATTTTTGTCTTTCTTTTGGTTTTGGGGTTGGTTCATGTATATTTTATGCTTTTCCCTGTACTCTTTTGAAGAACGTTGTTCTTTTTTCCTTTTCTTCTATGTTTAGTACTTTCTTAAGTGTTTCATGTAGAGGTGGTTTGGTGGCAGCATAAGTTCTTAGGGATTGGATATCTGGGAAAGATTTTAATTCTCCCTCACTGATGAAGCTTAGCTTGGCTGGGTAAGTTATTCTTGGTTGAAATTGTTTATCTTTTAAGACTTTGAAGATAGGGCTCCAAGCTCTCCTAGCCTGTAGGGTTACTGTAGATAAATCTGCTGCTATTCTGATTGGTCTTCCATGGTAGGTGATCTGGCCTTTTTCTCTTGCTGCCTTTAGGATTTTTTCTTCTATGCCTACTTTGTTTAGGCGAATTATTATGTGTCTAGGAGTTGGTCTTCTCATTTGTTGTCTTGCAGGGGTTCTCTGAATCTCTTGTGTTTGAATTTTTGCATCACTGATTAGGTAAGGGAAGTTTTCTTGAATGATCTCATGGAAAGTTTGTTCTAGTGTGGTCTCTGCCTCTCTTTCTGCCTCAGGTATGCCAATTACTCTTAGGTTTGGTCTCTTGAAGTAATTGCTCATCTCTTGAAGGTTTTGTTCTGTCTTTTTGAGCTTGTTTTCTGTGTTTTTAAGAGTTTGGGTTAGTTCTATATTTTGGTCCTCAAGCTCTGAGATTCTTTCTTCTGCTTGGGTAATTCTGCTTTCCATGCTTATCAGTTTGTTATTTATTTCATTCACAGTATTCCTTATTACTGTTATCTCAGATATCAGCTCCTTCCTAGTTTCTTCTTGTGTCTCCTCAATTCTTTTTAATCTCTCCATTATTGTCTTGATGTCAACGTTTGTAGTTTGAGACCCTTCATTCTGGGGGCTCTTCATTGTTTGCATTCCAAAGTCAGTTTTCTCAGTGTCTGCCTTTCCGGGGGTCTGGGAGAGACCCATGTTCTTCTTTTGGTTTTTCTTCATTTTTGTAGATTGTTCTCTCTCTCCCCTTCCCTCCCCCTTCTTTAATTCTGTTTTTGGGGGAGGTGGTTTTGCTTTTATTTCTCTTCTGCTATATCCTGTTCTTCCTTATGAGGGTCTTCTGGTTTTGTTCACTTTTGAGGTTGGAATGTAGGCTGCAATCTGTACTTTTTGAAGTTTTGAGGTTTAATTGAGAGGGAAGCTGTAGTTCAGAGTGTACATGCTGATTCTACCATCCATAAACAGGTGTATGAGCTCACTGGAACCTATTTCCCTCTGCCTTAAAATCTGTCCGTTCAGCAGTATGTAGTCTTGGTTCCTCAATATGAGAATTGGGATATCCAAATGCCACATGATCAAGTCCTCCTGTAGACATCTACCTGTGACACCTTGTGATATGACAGTCCCAGCAGCTGGCACCCCAGGTAACTCACAGTCTCTGAAATGCTCGGTTGTGTCCATCAGTGCAAACTCTTCCTGCCTCTAAAGTTGCACATCCGTATCCGCTCATCTTCAAGATTCCTGACAGTGCAAACTCCTGTAAAGACCTTGCTATATACATCTCATCATCTATTTCTGCATCTCCTATGCACTGAAATTTAAATTCATTTAAGGAATCTGCAAACTTCCACTTCACTGAAAACAAATCTGTAGTTCCAGCTACTTGGAAGGCTGAGGTGGAAGGATCGCTGGAGCCCAGCAGGTCAAGGCTGCGGTGGCCAGCAGCGGCCACTGCACTCCAGTCTGGGCGACAGAGTGAGACTCTCTTGAGCACGCCGATGAGGGACTTCCTATCCTTGACGAATTTGTTGGTCTTGTCCAGCTCTGCTTCATGAGACTTGAGCATCTCTCGGAAGTGCGGGCTGTGGAGGCAGCAGTCACTGAACTCAAGCACGGGGAGCCCTATGGTGCCCGCGGCCCCTGGCTGCGGCCGCCCACCATTTCCTGCCTTGAGAGCGCACGCGGTGGGACCCCGGTGGCTCCCCCTCCACCCACCGCTCCACAGGTGTGGCAACCTCGCCCCCCCCGCAATGTCCAAGGGCGTGCGCGACTCCTGACCCGGCTGACGGGTGCCTCGGGCTCATGAAACGGGGCAGCAGGCGAGCAGAAAACGTGGCAGCAGACCTGCAGCAACGCCGGGAAGTGAGCAAGCAGGCAACCAAGTTGCCGGCTCCTCCCCGCCTCTTTCACCTGCTCGCTCTCCAGCAACCTCAAGTACCCTCTTAATAATATAATTTAAGCATTATGTAAATGTTTACATTTGAAAGTAAGCCCTTCCTATTACCAAATTCCTCAGGAGAAATGAAAAGGCATATATTAAGCCCTCCTAAAGTATTAAAGTGCAAGTTTGAAATCAAGCAATAAACCGCTTCAAAGCAGAGTTGCCACAAACCTCCAATATGTTTTTAAAACTGCAATATATGAGAAGTGCAACAAAGCACAATAAAATGAGATAGCCTGTATATACCACATTTTATTTATCCATGTTACACCTATGAATATTGGGTTGTTGCCAGCTTTTAGCTATTCTATATAATGTTGCTCTGCAAATTGGTATACAAATGTCTGTTCAAGCCTTTGATATCAATTCTATTGGATATATATTTAGAAGTAGACTTGCTAAATTATATGGTATATTTTATTGATTTTCATGTTAAACTATCCTTGTATTCCACAAATAAATCCTACTTTATCATGGTATATAATCATTTTAAGATGCTACTGAATTCAGTTTGTTCATATTTTGTTGATGATTGTTTTTTTTTTACATCAGAGTACATAAAAGATATTGATTGTAGTTTTCTTTTTCTTATTTTCTCATCCTTGCCTGGTTTCTACATTAGGATATTGCTGCCCTCAGAGGATAAGCTAGAAAGTTATTTCTTCCTCTTCAAATTTTTACAAAAGACTGATAGAGGCTGGCTTTGAGTTACTGTGTAACATTTTTCTATTTCAATCTGAAAGACTCCCTTGATCACTTCTAGCAAAGCAGATAGATTAATAAAAGCAGCTTTTAATGATCTGAATGTCTTAATTTTTCATAATTTTGATATATATTTTTTCTAGATATAGAATTATTAGTTCACAGTTTTTCTTTTCTTTTAGCACTTTAAATATATCATCCCATCAACTCTGGATTCCAAAATTTCTGCCTGAGAAATTAGTTGATAATGTTACTAATGATGGATTGAATATTATGTGTCACCTCTTTGTTGCTGCTTTCAATATGTTATCACTTTTCTCTTGACAGTTTGATAATAATATGTTTCAGTGTATCTTTGGGTTTTTCTTACTAAAAGTTAATTGAGATTTTTGGATTTATAATGTCTCTCATTAAATTTGGAAGTTTTATTTCTTCAGATAATCCCTTTGTCCTTTTTTTCCCTCTCTTTACTTTCTTTTTTTGTTTGTTTGTTTGTTTTAGTTGGGAGTCTCACTCTGTCACCCAGACTGGAGTGCAGTGGCTGCTCCCGGCCACCGCAGCCTTGACCTGCTGGGCTCCGGAGATCCTACTGCCTCAGCCTTCCAAGTAGCTGGAACCACAGGCGTGTGTTACCACACCCAGCTAATTTTTTATTTTATTGTAGAGATGAGGTCTCGCCAAGTTGCCCAGGTGGGTCTCAGACCCACGGGCTCAGGCAACCCACTCACCTCAGCCTCCCAAGGTGTGGGATTACAGGCTGAGCCATGAGTCCGGCTAACTTTCTTGAACTCTTATAATGCATCTATTTGTCCCTTGATGGTGCCCATAAACTGTGTTTACTTTCTTTGTTTTTTCTGGGATTATTCTGGAATGGTTTCTGTCCATTTATTTTATTCCATTGAATAGGTTGTGTTTTCCTACTTCTGTTTTAAACTTTGTGACCATGATATACCAGAAGGGAGATAGGGATCTGGGGGGGGAAATTACAAACTCTGCAAGTCTCACTATAGTAAGCTTATGTCATTACCATCATCTGTAATAAAATCACATTGAAATTTTGATTTAATCTTGTTGAAAAGTGGGCATTTATAAAATAGCCATATCTCCCAGCCTTTGCAGACTGACTCTGTGCAGGAAAGTTCTTCACTGATTAACTGGACTTTCTCTGAGTCTAGAAGGTAAAAGTTTAAGATCTTCTCAGGTCTTTTATGAGTATGTGTCTTTCCCGGGTCAGAAAGTGACCTTCTCAAGTTTCCCATAGATACAACTTCTGTTGAATGTCTTAATCTCCCTAAGATTCATCTTAGGGACTTAGATGATCTATTGCATATCTATGCCAGGTATCACCAGGTCTGAAGTCTCCCTGCAGCTTTCACAACCTGACAATTTTTCTGCCTTAGATGTGTGTTTGAAGAGATAGAAATCAGTTCTTAAAGCAGTCTCCAGACAGGTTAGAACATCACAAATAAGATATTCTCTGTTCTTTCTAGTCTGAGGTACAGTATTAGTAACTGGGCTGCCACTTCTTTCAATAAGGCCAAGACCATGATATACCAGGAGGGAGATGGAATTTTGGGGGAGGGAGGGGGGACACAACATCATAAACTCTTTAAGACTCAGCATAATGGGTTTATGTCATTATTATTACCTGTAACATAATCACATTGCAACCTTGATTTCAACTGAAGCTTAGGCCAAAAGCTAGATTCTCTGTGACTCCTCCCTGATTAACTCAAATGCTATCTCTCCCTTTTTCAAATGCTTTCTCTTATAGCAATTCCATAAGAACTGTATACCTCCTTTAACTGCTGTAGCATTTATTATCTGTACCATGTATATGTCAGTTGCCACTGTGTAACTGGAAATCAAACTTTTCTATCTGCTTATGTCTTGGCTCTTTTTAAAGATTACACTCATTCAGAAGTAAAGTCATGGCTCCATCTGTTAATTCATCTATTGCATATTTATTGACTATGTCCTGGACATTGTGTTTGGTTCTGGTAATAGATGCTAGTGCAATATAGTTTCTCTTCAGATGGTCACATCTGCTTATTTTTGTAGGCAAAAAGAAAAAAACAAACAGCCTATGTCTCAAATAGCTGTGCATTTCCCAAAGAGAGCATAATTAGTAGGTATTCATGGATTATAGGTAAATAAAATTCATAAATACTTATTTTGTATTAAAACCCAGTTAACCAGTTTTTCATTTTGAGAGTCTGTCTCATAATGATTATATTTTACCAGAAGCTCAAAACTGCTCTGAGAATGAAGGCTTAACTCCCACTTCAACTTACTGAATCTATTTCTTATGTGAGAATATATAAGCATGGATGTACTCTAGAAAATGGCTTATCTGATATAAACTTCAGATAGCAGGAAGAAAACCTCACAAGGCTCAGGATTTCAGGTCAGAGAGGCATCCAGAAGTTCAGATGATTATCTGGCACTTATACAACTTTCTTGACATGAAAATAGAGCTGTAAGTCTCACAAGGTTAGATAATCTTCTAAGAATTTCAATACGTTCTGCTATCAGTTAGAATTCCTATAAGAATAGAATAGCCTCCTTTAAACCAAAGTTTAATATTCAACAGCCTACGTGTAGGCTAAGTGGGTTCAAGGAATGAAGAAAACTTGTGTTTTAGTTCCATATATTTGAGACTTCCAGTCAAATAATCCAATTCTGCTAAATATGTCATTTTGTCATCTATAAAATGGATGAAGCTTAAAAAAAAGTTACAAAGGTGCTACACAGCTTCTTGTATATTGTCTTTATTTGTTTTAGAATACAGATGATATCTAATCCATTACAGCAAAGATTTCAGATGTTGTTTTGGACCCAATTTGGACTTTGGCAAAAAAAATAACAGCAAAATGTAAAGGGGTCCCCAAAATAACTATGGCCTTGCCAAGGCAATAAAAGTATTTTGTGGTAAATTTGGGCCAAAATCTTACATCCCCTCAAGTCCACTATCTTGCTCTGTCTTTTTTTTTATCACTATTTTTTGTTTTAATGTTGTGGGGTACGGTTAAGGGTTAGGTATACAAATATGCTTCATTCAGGCACCCTTGTTGGTAAGGGATGTCTCCCCATCACCAGAGAGATATTGACTACTGTTAATCCCACCTCCCTTCTCCTCCCTCCCCCCATAGTTTCCCACCCCGTCAATCCTTTTATTATAGTATGACAATAGATGTTCAAGGTCCACTATATCAGTAAGAACATGTGATACTCAGATCTTTGTTTCTGTGAGAGGTCACTCAGTATTATAAACTCCAGTTCCATCCAGGTTGCTGTGAAATTCATGATTTTGTTCTTTTTTATGGCTGCATAGTATTCCATCGTTTCTATGTACATTTTGTTAATCCAGCCCTCTTTTGATGGACAGCATGGTTTCTTCCAGGTTCTTGCTATTGTGAACAATGCTGCGATAAACATACATGTGCAAGTATCTTTTTCATAGAGTGATTTGAGTTCTTCAGGGTATATTCCCAGCAGGGGAATTGTGGGGTCATATGGGAGGTTGATATTTAGAGGTTTTAGGAATCACCACACTGCTTTCCACAGAGGTTGCACTAGTTTACACTCCCACCAACAGTGTAGAAGTGTTCCCTTTTCACCACACTCTCTCCAGCAACTGTTATTTTTTGAGTTATTGATAATTGCCATTCTGACTGGAGTTAGATGGTATCTAGTGTGGTTTTGATTTGCATCTCCTTGATGATTAGTGAGATTGAACATTTCTTCATGTGTCTGTTGGCTGCTCAGATGTCTTACTTTGAGAAGTGTCTGTTCATATCTTTTGCCCACTTTATAATGGGGTTATTTTTTTTTTTCCTTTCAGCACATTTGAGTTCCTTGTAGATCAAAGATGTTAAGCCTTTGTCAGACCTGGAGTTGGCAAATACTTCTTCCTAGTCTGTGGGCTGTCTCCCTGCTCTCTTGATGGTTTCTTTGGCTTTGCAGAAGCTTGTCAGTTTAATGAAGTCCCACTTGTCTGTCTTATCTCTTATGGCCTGTGCATATTGGATTTTGTTCAGGAATTGGATGCCAGTTCCAATTTCCATAAGGGTGTGTCCTGTATTTTCTAAGGTTCTTATGGTTTGAGGTTTTACATTTAGGTCTCTGATCCATTTTGAGTTAATTTTTGTGTATGGGGATAGATAGGGGTCTTGTTTGAGTCTTCTGCATGTGGTCAGCCAGTTTTCTCAGCACCATTTACTGAATAGGTTCTCCTCTCCCCAGTGGTGCATGGTGGAGGCTTTGTCGAAGATGAGTTGGTTGAGAAATTGAGGTTTTGCTTCTGAAATCTCAATTCTATTCTATTGGTCTATATGCCTGTACCAATACCTAGTTGTTTTGGTTATTGTAGCTTGATAGTAAAGTTTGAAGTCTGGTAGTGTGATACCTCCTGCTTTGTTTTTTTTTGTTTGTTTGTTTTTTTTTTTTTTACTGAGGATTGTTCTGGCTATTCTTGGTCATTTGTGTTTCCATAAGAATTCCTGTATTGTATTCTCTAGCTCTGAGAAGAATGTTGCTGGCAATTTGATGGGTATTGCATTAAATTTGTAGATTGCCTTAGGTAGAATGGACATCTTTATAGTGTTGATTCTTCCAATCCATGAGCATGGGATATTTTTCCACTTGTCTGTGTCATCCTTGATTTCTTTGAGCAGTGTTTTGTAGTTTTCATTGTAAAGGTCTTTCACATCTCTAGTTAGGAAAATGGCAAGGTATTTCACTTTTGTGTGTGGCTATTGTGAATGAGATTGTGTTTTTTATTTGGGTTTCTGTTTATTATTTGTGTAAAGTAATGCGATTGTCTTTGCACATTTATTTTATACCTGAGACTTTGCCAAAGTCCTTTATCAGTGTAAGGAGGTTTTTGACAGATTCTCTTGGGTTTTCAAGGTACACAATCATGTCGTCTGCAAAGAAGGATAACTTGACTTCCTCTTTTCCTATTAGGATACCCCTGATCACCTTCACATTTCTGATTGCTCTAGCTAGGACTTCCAATACTATATTGAACAGGAAGGGGAGAGAGTGGGTATCCTTGTCTTGTTCCAGTTTTCAGGGGAAATGGTTCCAATTTTTGTCTGTTTAGGAGTATGCCAGTTGTGGGTTTCTCATAGATGGCTTTTACAATTTTGAGGTATGTTCCATGTATGCCTAGGTGTTCGAGGGTTTTTGTCAAGAAGGCATGCTGGATTTTATCAAAAGCTTTTTCTGCATCTAATGATATAATCATGTGGTTTTTGTTCTGTTGTCTGTTGATGTATTGTCTTGCAAATGTTGAACCAGCCTTGTGTCCCAGGGATAAAGCCTACTTGATCATGATGGATGATTTTTGAGATGTGTCATTGAATCCAGTTTGCTAGGATCTTGTTGAGAATTTGGCATCTATGTTCTTCAAAGATATTGGCCTGTAGTTCTCTTTCTTTGTTGGGTCTTCACCTGGCTTGAGTATCAACGTGATGTTAGCTTCACAGAATGATTTGTGGAGGGGTCCATCTTTCTCAATCACCTGGAATACTTTCAGTAGGATTGGTATCAGCTCCTCCTTAAATGTTTTATAGAATTCTTCTGGAAAGTCATCTGATCCAGGGATTTTTTTGTAGGCAGTTTTCTTACCATGTAGTCAATTTCCTTGATTGTTATTGGTCTATTTAGGGTCTTGATTTCTTCTTGTTTCAACCTAGGCAGGTTGTGTGATATCAGAAAGTCTTCCATTTCCTTTAGGTTTTCCAGTTTGTTTCCATACAGGTGTACATAGTAGTCTCTAATGATCTTTTGTATTTCTTCAGGGTCAGATGTGACTTCATCTTTTGTGTTTCTGATTGTATTTATTTGGGCATTTTCTCCTTTTTTCTTAGTCAGTCTAGCTAAGGGACCATCGATCTTGTTTATCCTTTCAAAGAACCAGCTTTTTGTCTCACTGATTTTTTGTATTTTCTTTTTGTCTTCTATGTCCTGGATTTGGGCTTTTATTTTGGTGATCTGGATTCTTCTGCTAAAGTTAGAGTTTTGGTGTTCTTGCTTTTCCAGCTTCCTAAGGTGATTGGTTATGCTTCTGATTTGTGATCCTTCCATTTTATTCATGTGCATTTGTACTACAGCTTTCATGGGACCCCAGAGATTTTGGTAAGATGTCTCTACATTTTCAGTTGTTTCCAGGTATCTTTTAATCTCTGTTTTGATTTCATTGTTGACCCAGGAGTTGTTTAGCATCATGCTGTTTAGTGTCCATGTTTTTGTGGATTTGGGGGAAGCTTGTTGGTGTTGATGTTTATTTTTATTCCACTGTGGTCTGAGAAGGTGCATGACAAAATTTGTTTATGCTTGATTTATGGTCAAGCATGTGGTCAATCTCAGAGTACATTCCATGCAGTGCTGAGCAGAATGTATATTCTGTGGTTGTTGGGTGGAGTGTTTTGTAGGTATCAATTAAGTTCATTTGGTCAAGAGTCACATTGAGGTTCTGGATCTCATTGCTGATTTTTTTTGTCCTTGATGATCTGTCTAGGGTTGTGAGTGGGGTATTAAAGTCCCCAGTTATGATGGTGTTAGAGTCATTATCTTTCTTTAGTTTTCCTAGGAGTTGCTTTATGAAAGTTGGTGCACCTATGTTGGGTGCATATATGTTTGGGATAGATATCTCTTTTTAATGGAGTGAACCTTTATCATTATGTAGTGGCCTTCTGCATCTTCTTTAATTTTTGATAACTTAAATGGTATTTTGTCTGAAATTAGAATCGTGACTCCTCCTTTCTTTTGTGTTCCATTCGCCTGAAAATTTGTTTCCCATCCTCTTACTTTGAGTCTGTGAGTGTCCTTTCTAGTGAGATGGGACTCTCGAAGGCAGTATATTGTTGCCTGGTGATATTTTATCCATTTTGACATTCTATGTCTTTTCAGTGGTGCATTTAGTCCATTCACATTCAGGCTAATTATTGAAATGTGAGAGTTCTTCCCTATCATAGAGTTCTTAAGAGTTGTTGTTGTTCCTCTTGGTTTGTTGTCTTTATTTTGGTTTTGGGGTTGGTTCATGTATATTTTATTCTTTTTCCTGTATTCTTGTGAAGAACGTTGTCCTTTTTTCCTTTTCTTCTGTGTTTTCCTTAAGTGTTTCATATAGAGGTCGTCTGGTGGCAGCATAAGTTCTTAGGGATTGGATATCTGGAAAGATTTTAATTCTCCCTTGCTGATGAAGCTTAGCTTGGCTGAGTAGGTTACTCTTGGTTGAAATTATTTATCTTTTAGGACTTTGAAGATAGGACTCCAAGCTCTCCTAGCCTGCAGGGTTTCTGTAGATAAATCTGTTGCTATTCTAATTGGTCTTCCATGGTAGGTGACCTTTTTCTCATACTGCCATTAGGATTTTTTCTTTTATACCTACTTTGTTTAGGTGAATTATTATGTGTCTGGGAGTTGGTCTTCTCATTTAGTGTCTTGCAGGGGTTCTCTGAGTCTCTTGTGTGTGAATTTTTGCATCACTGATGAGGGAAGTTTTCTTCAATAACCTCATGGAATGTTTATTCCAAGGTGGTTTCTATTTCTCTTTCTGTTTCAGGAAGGCCAATTACTCTTAGGTTCTTTCTCTTGAAGTAATTGCTCATCTCTTGAAGGTTTTGTTCTGTCTAATTTTTAAGCTTGTTTTCTGTGGTTTTAACAGTTTGGTTAGTTCTATATTTTGGTCCTCAAGCTCTGAGATTCTTTCTTCTGCTTGGGTAATTCTGCTTTCCATGCTAATCAGTATGTTATTTTTTCATTCACAGTATTCTTTATTACTGTTATCTCAGTTATCAACTCCTTCCTGGTTTCTTCTTGTGTCTCCTCAATTCTTTAAATCTCTCCATTAATGTCTTGATATCTAGGTTTGTAGTCTGAGACCAATCATTCTGGGGGCTCTTCATTGTTTGCATTCCAAAGTCAGTTTTTTCAATGTCTGCCCTCCCAGGGCTCTGGTAGAGACCCATATTCTTCTTTTGGCTTTTCTTCATTTTTGTAGATTTTTCTCTCTCTCCCCCTTTCCCTCCCTTCTCTAATTCTGTTTCTCAGGGAATGTGGTGTTGCTTTTGCTTCGCTTGTGCAATCTCCTGTTCTTCCTTATGAGGGTCCTCTTGCTTTGTTCACTTTTGAGGCTGGAGTGTGGGCTGGGGGCTGTACTTTTTGCAGTTTTGAGATTTAATTGAGGGGGAAGTTGTGATTCAGAATCTATCTGCTGATTCCAGCATCCACCAACAGGTGTATGGCCACACTGGAACCTATTACCCACTGCCATACAATCTGTCTGTACAGCGGGATGTAGGTTTGGTCCCTGGAACAAAAGGAGGTACAAAAGAGGAAAATAATGGAGAAAGGGGGGGTCAATAGGAAGTTAGAAAGAGAGAAGAGTGAGAGGGAAAACAGACATGCATACCAACTAACAGATGAAAAAGAGCACAAGGCCAGAAAGAAGTGAAAAAGACATACAAGCAAAATTCCCTAAAGCATACCAGTAACCACACAAAGACAGTCCAATAAAATCATGCCTTTTGATGCATTTTCCCCAACACAAACAATAGTCTAAGTCAAAAAGCAAACAAAAGTGGGCTAAAAAAAAAACAGTCAAAATGATAAAATCAAAAGTCAAAATAAGAAATCAGACTAGCTCTGGAATCTTTCCTGAGTGTCTAAAGTGTCTTCAGCTCTGATCTCCAGTCTCTTTCCCTTTGCTTTCATTGCAGGCAGCTAGATTTACTCACAGATTGGGTTGTTCTTTAAGCCTGCTGCCTGAGAGGTCTGCGATGCTGCATTGCCTGCATCTGATTCAGTGTAGGGGAGGGGATTTGTCTCCTGTTTAGCAATGTGACCCTAGGAACCGAGGTGGAGGCTGCTCGTAGGTGGGCGGGCAATGCAAATCTCTGCCTGGAAAATGGCAAGGTGGGCAGCTCCTCTTTTGTGGATCCTTTCTCTCTGCTCGTTCATCTGGGTCCCTGGGTGATTCACTATGATGGGCTGTGGTGGCATGTAAGGCACCGGGGATCAGTTGCACAGCTGGGTGCTGGATCTGGTATGCCACCAGCAGTCTGGGGTGGAGGAGGAAGCCAGGAATTTCCTCCTCTGGAGCTGAGAGCCTCTGATCAGCACCTCCTTAAGATATACTGTTCCCATACACAAGCATGGGGTCATACAATGGGTGCTCAGCCAGGGTGGGCCCTGAGCTCTAGAGCTCCAAAGGCAGATGGTGAGCAGTGAGAGTCACTTTGGTCCCTCACAGGGTACTTCATCCAGAAACGGAGCTGGTATCTCTGAGGAATGGGCGCCTAGAGCCTCCCTGGGTGACCGGTGGCTTGGTGCTGGTTGAGACGATGTAGCCAGGGAGGAAGCCAAGATTCTCTTGTTCTTTCATTGGGTTCTGAACATAGGGAAATAAACAGAAACCAAAATTCCTCTGTTTTTGCAAGACTTGGCAAGATTGAACTTGGAGCACTGACTATTAAGAGGTATACAGGAAATTCTGAAACTAAGTAAGAGACATACAAGGTACAAGAAAAAGTAGTACATAAAGGTGATTGTATACATGAGAAGATACTGTAATTGGCAGTGTGTATGGACTGTTATTCCCAATAGGATAGTTGAATTCTTGTTTTCTGGTACCTTGAAGGTTCCAAACACTCAACACTAAAATTAAATAAATATTTGGACTAGATTACATTTAATTCTACATACTCATTTAGGTCAATAAGATATCTCATGTATCATTTAAGGTATCATTATTTATCTTGATTCTTAAAAATTTCTACTTGATTATTTATAAACACAGCATAGGTTGGACATAGATATATGGGAAGCTAAGGAGAAAATAAGCTCACTTCATTCACCATGAAAGGTAAGCTACTAACAACCTGTTTTTATAGATGAAAGCATCCAGATCACTATATTCATTTTATAGGCAAGACTTCTAGAAAAACTCAGTTGAAAAACTCATGATTTTCAATATTTTTTATGTTTCAATAAATATAATATTATTATGGAAATTCTTCAGAGTGACAGAGAAGAACAGCCTAGTTAAATATCCCAATGCCCATAATGCAGATATCATGGTCTCAAGCTGTCTTAAAAGGGCTGGAGCCTATTTTTCTCATTACTAATATTAATAGAGAACAACATTTAATATTCTCTTGTTTTGTGCTTGACAAATTTCTTTTCCCTTTATTAAAATGAATGACCCATGATTGAGTCTGTAGTGTGTGCATTATTGGATGCTGAATAAATCTTTCTGGGTTACCAGAATCTTATTAATATGTTACAGGTTTCTAAGGAGGATCTGCTCAATCTAGTCTTATATTTATAACTAAATTATGATTCACCTCGAGCAAATTAAGCTTATCTGTAAAATAAGGATACTGGTAACTTGCTATCTCTACTTCAAAGGGTTCTTGTAAACCATTAATAAGTACAGGCATATATGCATGCACATATTTTTTAAATTTATACACACTTTAAAAAGAACTCTCCAAAATGCACCACAAAAAATTGTGGTGATCTTCCTACACTAGTTCCCAACTTCCCCATTAAAATTACTGAAATGAGTTAAAACCTATATATTAAGATATACATCAGAGGACTCCAAATATTGCTTCCCAAAGTACCCTGTCCCAACCATGCCACTTTCCGCTTCGCAGCTCTTCTCAATTCAGAATCCCTGGGGATTGATTCATTAATTCAAGGACAAAAAAACTTTATTCATTCAAGAAAGTTCAATGAAACCTTATCAAATGTCAGGTACTATTCTTCTGCATGTTTTGCAGATACGTTCAAGAAATATAGCAGTAAAAAAATTAAATAAATATCTCCACCCTCTAGGTGGGAGGAAAATAAACTAATCTATAAGCAAATATATAAACCTAAGTATAAATGTATGAATAAAAACTAAATAAATGGGTCAAAAGTACATCAGGTGAGCTCTAAGGAGAAACAGTTAGCAAGCAAGGAAGATGAGTGCTAGTTGGTGGGGGGAGGTTGCAATCTAAAATTATAGAAAGGTGAAATAAAAGAAAGAATATAATGAGGTTCTAGGAAACAACAATATGCATATCTGGGGAAAGAGTGTTACAGGCAAAGGGAACAGCCAGATGGAAAGGCCATGAGGCAAGAAGAATGTCCCAGAGTATTCAGAAAACAGAATGTATATCAATAGTAGGGAAGAGAGGGATAAGAGTAGAGAGGAGAAGGAAATGAAATCAGAAAGGAAATGGAAGGCTCAGAACGCTCGGGCATTGGAGGGATTTTAAGGACTTTGGATTTTGCTTTGTGTAAATCAATGAAGAGGTTTAAGCGATGCAATCTGACATGTTTTAATGGGCTCTCTCTGGATTCCATGTTGTTGAAAGAGGGTAGGAAGGTAAGGACAAGATTGAGAAGACCAATACTTGAATCAAAGAAGTGGTTTACTCAAAGATGTGGCTTCTATTCAGTTTTTAAAAACTCAGGGAATTGGCAAAAAAAATGGCCCCAGATCATTTTGTATGACCTGTGAGCTAAGAATGAATCTTACACTTTGAAAGGGTTCTTGAAAAAGAATACAGAGGAAGAAAAGGCAAGGAAGAAAAACTACAAAAACTATATAGCACACAAAGCCTAAAATATTCAAAATCTGTAAAATGTTTGCCAAAACCTGAGTAAAAGCATCTGACTAGAAAGTAAGGACTCAGCAAAATTGAAAGGAGGAATACATGAATAAATTAGTTCCTGAAAATATTGTGAAGTAATAGAGTTTAAAAATATCTATGACTTCATCCCTAACTTTTGCAAACAATACCATTTATTTCCACTGCGCTATTGAAAATTATAGTCTGGGTTTCAAAACAGTAAACCACAAGGCATGTCTCACATAAACAATAAATAAAATTCATATAGCAACAAAGACAATAATAATTAGAAAAAGCATTTTTATAGAGCTTAAAATTTTGCAAAGCATTTTCATGTTAATTACCTAATTTCATCTTCAAAACAACTCCATGGAATAGGTTCTATCCCCCATTAGAAATACCATATCCTCAATCTTTAGTGGTTAAGTGCTTAAGAAAAATTGAAGTCTTGAATTTGTTAATACTAAGGTTGATTTTCTCCTATGGGAACATTGGCTACTGGAATCAACAGGGATTTTCAGTCTAAGATGATAGACCAGGAACACATCTTTACTTTGTGTTCCTCTAGAAACTATATTTAAATAAAAGTATAGAAATACAAAAATTAGTAGATCAATACAAGCCAAGAGATTATGAAAGTCATCAACCATAGAAAGATTTTTATACATTTCTAAAAAATAAAAAGTGACCTAGAAGGGCAATAGCCAAAACAATCAAGAAAATACTACCCTAACAAGTAATTGCACAGTATGTTCTTGGGGAGATCTGGGTAAAGGGCAGGAGAGTGTGAACTAATGTAAACCTGAAAGAATACTTCAAAATGAATCAATCCCAAATGGTTAACTGAGCCTAAGTTTTATATAAAGTCAAGTACCTATTTGCTGCCTAGAGGTCACAACATACTCAGAGTTTCCTCCAAACCCAAAGCTTCTTAATTTTAGAACTTTCAGAACTTACAAGAACCAATCAATCAGAGTTCACCTACCTCAGCCAATCAGGGTTCAGCTATATCAGTCAGGTATCAGCTGTGTTGACCAATCAGAACTGAGTAAGTTTCAAACCTTCATTTGCATAAACAGATATGATTGGGAACCTGGAAGGAAAGAAGAAAACTTTTGATATAAAACTCAACTTTTCCCTTTTATTTTCTGGAACATCCCTTTATTTTACACTAGAGGTTGTGATTTGCAAACTGTTCACTGAAAACAAAGTCTCTTTCCTCCAAATTCCTTTTCCAGAGAACTTTTATTCACAAGAGAGGAGAGGGGTTAATAACAGAGACAAAGGTCATGTTAGAGGGGGGAAAAAAGCTTATTTAATGAGCTCCATGAATTAGTCTAAAGGATTCAGTATGTCTGTTTGACTTACAATAGATTGTTGGTGATCAAGACAAGAAACCAAGGAGTGACAGTGTTTGCCAGCCTTTGGTTGTCAGCCTTGGTTTATTGTCACTGCCTCAGTTCCATCCATTGATGGATACTACCCCAAGTTCATTTGAAATGATTGGAGATTGGTTCTTTAAAAATTATCAAAAAAAAAAAAATAGGTGGGTGTAGTAATTCCAGCTACTCGGAAGACTGAGGTGGAGGGATCACCAGAGCTCAGCAGGTCGAGGCTGCGGTGGCCAGGAGCGGCCACTGCACTCCAGTCTGGGCGACAGAGTGAGACTCCAACAAAAAAAAAAAATTATCAAATTAGGGCAGCGCTTTCGGGTCCCGTCTCACTGTGGGAGTTTTTCTGTCCTCTCAATAAATCCTGATTTAAAAAACAAATGTCAAATTAAAACGAATCTCATCTGGCATTATAAATTATTATTATTTTTATTCATAATCAATATTTTTTATTATGGTTTTGTGGGGTACAGTTAAGGGTTAGGTGTACAAGTATGTTTCATTCAGGCACCCTGTTGATAAGAGGTGTTTCCCCATCCCCAGACAGATATTTGCTACTGTTAATCCCATCTCCCTCCTCCGCTCATAGTTTCCCAGTACCGTCAGTCATTTTCTTGTAGTATTACATTGGATGTTCAAGGTCCATTATATGAGTGAGATCATGTGATACTCGAATCTTTGTTTCTGTGAGAGGTCACTCAGTATTATAGACTCTAGTTCCATCCAGGTTGCTGCAAAATTCATGATTTTGTTCTTTTTTATGACTGTGTAGTATTCCAGCGTGTATATACCACATTTTTTAAATTCAGTCCTCTTTTGATGGGCAGCATGGTTGTTTCCAAGTTCCTGCTATTGTGAACAATGCTGAGATAAACATACGTGTGCAGGTATCTTTTTATAGAGTGAATTGAGTTCTTCAGGGTATATTCCCAGTAGGGGGATTGCGGGGTCATATGGGAGGTTGATATTTAGAGCTTTTAGGAATCGCCACACTGCTTTCCACAGAGGTTGCACTAGTTTACACTCCCACCAACAGTGTAGAAGTGTTCCCTTTTCTCCACACCCTCTCCAGCAGCTGTTGTTTTTTGAGTTGTTGATAATTGCCATTCTGACTGGAGTTAGGTGGTATCTCAGTGTGGTTTTGATTTGCATCTCCCTGATGATTAGTGAGGTTGAACATTTCTTCATGTGTTTGTTGGCTGCTCAGATGTCCTCTTTTGCGAAGTGTCTGTTCATATCTTTTGCCCATTGTATAATGGGGTTCTTTGTTTTTTTCTTTTCAGCACACTTGAGTTCCTTGTAGATCCAGGATGTTAAGCCTTTGTCAGACCTGGTATTGGCAAATACTTTTTCCCAGTCTGCAGGTTGTCTTCCTGCTCTCTTGATGGTTTCTTTGGTTTTCCAGAAGCTTGTCAGTTTAATGAGGTCCCACTTGTCTATCTTATCCCTTATGGCCTATGGGTTTGGAGTTTTGTTCAGGAAATGGGTGCCAGTTCCAATTTCCATGAGGGTATGTCCTTCATTTTCTAAGGTTTTTATGGTTTGAGGTTTTACATTTAGGTCTCTGATCCTTTTGGGAAAGTTAACCTTTGTGCATGGATCCCCATGCACAAAGGGGTCCTGTTTCAATCTTCTGCATGTGGTCAGCCAGTTTTCCCAGCACCATTTACTGAATAGGTTCTCCTCTCCCAGTGGTAGGTGGTGGAGGCTTTGTCGAAGATGAGTTGGTTGAGAAATTGAGATTTTGCTTCTGGAATCTCAATTCTATTCCATTGATCTATATGCCTGTTCCTATAACAATAGCAAGCTGTTTTAATGATTGTAGCTTTATAGTAAAATTTGAAGTCTGGTAATGTGATACCACCTGCTTTGTTTGTTTGTTTGTTTGTTTGTTTTTGCTGAGGATTGTTCTGGCTATTCTTGGACGTTTGTTTTCCATATGAATTCCTGTGTTGTTTCTTCTAGGTCTAAGAAAAATGTTGTTGGTAATTTGATGGGTATTGCATTGAATTCGTAGATTGCCTGAGGTAAGATGGACATCTTCACAATGTTGATTCTTCCAATTCATGAGCATGGGATATTTTTCCACCTGTTTGTGTCATCTTTGATTTCTTTGAGCAGTGTTTTGTAGTTTTCATTGTAAAGGTCTTTCATGTCTCTGGTTAGGAAGATGCCAAGGTATTTCATTTTTATTTGTGGCTATTGTGAATGGAATTGTGTTTTTTATTTGGGTTTCTGTTTGTTTATTTTTGGTGTAAAGAAATGCCATTGTCTTTTGCACATTTATTTTGTATCCTGAGACTTTGCCAAAGGCCTTTATCAGTGTAAGGAGGTTTTTGACAGATTCTCTTGGGTTTTCAAGGTACACAATCATATCATCTGCAAAGAGAGATAATTTGACTTCCTCTTTTCCTATTTGGATACCCCTGATTGCCTTCTCTTCTCTGATTGCTCTAGCCAGGACTTCCAATACTATGTTGAACAGGAGGGGTGAGAGTGGGCATCCTTGTCTTGTTCCAGTTTTCAGGGGAAATGGTTCCAATTTTTTTCTGTTTAGGAGTATGCTGGCTGTGGGTTTCTCATAGATGGCTTTTACTATTTTGAGGTATGTTTCCCGTATGCCTAGATGTTTGAAGGTTTTTATCAAGAAGGGGTGCTGGATTTTATCAAAAGTTTTTCTGCATCTAATGATATAATCATGTGTTTTTGTTTTGACATCTGTTGATGTATTTAATTACATTTATGGTTTTACATATGTTGAACCAGACTTGCATCCCAGGAATGAAGCCTACTTGGTCATGATGGATGATTTTTGAGATGTGTTGCTGAATTCGGTTTGCTAGGATATTGTTGAGAATTTTAGCATCTATGTTCATAAAAGATATTGGCCTGTAGTTCTCTTTCTTTGTTGGATCTTTACCTGGCTTGGGTATCAATGTGATGTTGTCATCGTAAAATGATTTGGGGAAAGTTCCATCTTTTTCAATTGCCTGAAATACCTTCAGGGGAATGGTATCAGCTCCCCCTTAAATGTCTTGTAGAATTCTGCTGGAAAGCCATCTGGACCAGGGCTTTTTTTTGTAGGAATTTTTCTTATTACGTAGTCGATTTCCTTGATTGTTATTGGTCTATTTAGGGTCTCAATTTCTTCTGGTTCCAACCTAGGTAGGTTATGTGAGGTCAAAAAGTCCTCCATTTCCTTAAGGTTTTCCAGTTTGTTTCCATACAAGTGTACGTAGTAGTCTCTAATGATCTTTTGTATTTCTTCAGGGTCAGATGTGACTTCATCTTTTGTGTTTCTGATTGTGCTTATTTGGTTTTTTTCTCTTTTTTTCTTGGTCAGTCTAGCTAGGGGACCGTCAATCTTGTTTACCCTTTTCGAAGAACCAGCTTTTCCTTTCATTGTTTTTTTTGTATTATATTTTTGTCTTCTATGTCCTGGATTTGGGCTTTTATTTTGGTGATCTGAATTCTTCTGCTGAAATTAGAGTTTTTGTGGTCTTGCTTTTCCAGCTTCTTTAGGTGGCTTGTTAGGTTGTTAATTTGTGTTCCTTCCATTTTCTTCATGTGTGTTTGTAGGGATATAAATTCCCCTCTTACTACAGCTGTCAAGGCATCCCAAAATTTTGGTAAGATGTTTCTTCATTTTCATTTGTTTCCAGGTAATCTCTTGATCTCTGTTTGGATTTCATCATTGACCCAGGAGTTGTTTAACATCATGCTGTTTAGTGTCCTTGTTTTGGGGGTTTGGGGGGGACTTTGTTGTAGTCAATGTTTATTTTTATTCCACTGTGGTCCGAGAAGGTGCATTGTAGAATTTTCGTCCTTTTAAATTTGCTTATGCTTGATTTATGGTCAATTACATGGTCGATCTTAGAATATGTTACATGCGGTGATGAGTAGAATGTATATTCTGTGGTCCTAGGATGGAGTGTTCTGTAGGCATCAATTAAGTCCATTTGGTCCAAAGTCACATTGAGGTTCCGGAGGGTCCTTGCTGATTTTTTGTCCTGATGATCTGTCTAGGGTTGTGAGTGGGGTATTAAAGCCCCCAGTTATGATGGTGTTAGAGTCAGTATCTTTCTTTAGTTTTCCTAGAAGTTGCTTTATGAAAGTTGGCGCACCTATGTTGGATGCATATATGTTTAGGATAGATATTTCTTGTTGATGGATTGAGCCTTTTATCATTATGTAGTGGCCTTCTGTATCTTTTTTGATTTTTAATAGTTAGAAGGGTATTTTGTCTGAAATTAAGACACTATCCTCCTTTCTTTTGTATTCCATTAGCCTGAAAGTTTGTACCCTCCTCTTACTTTGAGTCTGTGGGTGTTTTCTAGTGAGGTGAGTCTCTTGAAGGCAATAGATTGTTGCCTGATGATATTTTATCCATTTTGCCATTCTATGTCTTTTCAGTGGTGCATTTAGTCGATTCACATTTAGGCTAATAATTGAAATGCAAGAGTTGATCCCTATCATAAGGTTCTTACAGAGTTGTTCCTGTTTGTTGTCTTTCTTTAGGTTTTGGAGTTGACTCATGTGTGTTTTTAATCTTTTGCCTCTACTCTTGTGTAGAATGTTATTGTTCTTTTTTCTTTTTCTTCTGTGTTCAGTACTTTCATAAGTGTTTCTTGTAGAGGTGGTCTGGTGGCAGCTTAGGTTCTTAGGGATTGGATATCTGGAAAAGATTTCAATTCTCCCTCACTAATGAAGCTTAGTTTGGCTGGGTAGGTTATTCTTGGTTGAAATTGCTTATCATTTAGAACTTTGAAGATAAGGCTCCAGACTCTCCTAGCCTGAAGGGTTTCTGTGGATAAATCTGCTGGTATTCTAATTGGTCTTCCCTGGTAGGTAGTCTAGCCTTTTTCTCTTGCTACCTTTAGAATTTTTTCTTTTATAGCTACTTTGTTTAGGCAAATTATTATGTTTTGGAGTTGGTCTTCTCATTTGTTGTCTTGCAGGGGTTCTCTGAATCTCTTGTGTTTGAATTTTTCATCCTTGATGAGATGAGGGAAGTTTTCTTGAATGATTTCAAGAAATTTTTGTTCCAGTGTGGCTTCTGTTTCTCTCTCTGCCTCAGGAAGCCCAATTACTCTTAGGTTTGGTCTCTTAAAGTGATCATTCATCCTTGCAGGTTTTGTTCTGTTTTTTTAAGCTTCTTTTCTATGCTTTTGACAGTTTGGGTTAGTTCTGTGTTTCAAGCTCTGAGATTCTTTCTTCTGCTTGACTAATTCTGCTTTCCATGCTTATTAGTCTGCTATTCATTTCCATCACAGTATTCTTTACTGCTGTTATTTCTGACATCAGCTCCTTCCTATTTTCCTCTTATCTCTCCTCAATTTTTTTAATTCTCTCATTAATGTCTTGATGTCTGGGTTTGTTGCATGTGACCAGTCATTCTGGGGGCTCTTCATTGTTTGTGTTCCATAATCTGTTTTCTCAGTGTCTGATCCCCCAGGAGTCTGTGTGAGACCTATATTCTTTTTTTGGGTTTTTTCTTCATTTGTGCGGTTTTTTCCCCCTCCCTACTTTTTCCTTCCCTCCATGACACCGTCTTCTTTAATTCTGTTATTCAGGGGTAGAGGGATTGGTTTTACTTCTGTTTGTTCAATCTCCTATTCTTTATGTATGCCCTCTTACTTTGTTCAATTCTGGAGTTGCACTGTAGGTTGGGGGTGGTCCTTTTTGCATTTTTGAGATTTACTTAAGGGGTGAGCTGTGATTCAAAATCTATCTGTAGGTCCTGGTATTCACTGGCAGGTGTATGGATAATCTGGAACCCACTTTCCACTGCCTTGGAATCTGTCCATGCAGTGGGGCTGTAGGTTTACTCCCTGAAATAAAATGTGGTTAGGAGAGGGAGAGAATGGAGCAGACAATGGGTTGAAGGGGGGGGTGGAGATATAGAGGAGTAAGGGGGGAAACAAATGAGTGTGCCAACAAATGGAGAGAGAGACCTATACTGAAACAGATAAAAACAATAGACCACAGCTACAGATGAACCAACTCCCATACAAAAAAATAAAACATATAATGATGCTTACAAGCTAACCAACCACCTTATTGGTGTGCTGTTCCTCTATACAAAGATATGGTTTACAGAGAGAAGAAAAGAGAAGAAAAGGAAGAGGAAGAAATGAAAAAAAGGAACAATACATAAGGAATAGAATTAAGTCATTAAATTAACAGAATCAATCAAGCACACTCTGAGACTTTTCGTTTAAGTCCAATGTCCTTTCAGTTCTGATTTCTAGCTTTTTTTCAAGCTGGTAAATTAGTTTGCAGTTAGGGTCAGCTGTCCCTGGTCTGCTGTGAAGGACAGTTCAGATCACCCTCCATTCACCACTCTGGCCTATGTCTTTTTCAAGCTTGTGTCTCCTGTTTTGGTGTTGTTACCTTGTATCACCAGCAGGTGATGCTATCTCAGCTGCTCGCCCCAGAGGCGGTGGGGGCGGAACAGGAACCGGCAGAAGCTGGAGATGGAAGCCTGCCTGAGGGCACACAGGAGGAGACCCACAGCAGGCAGGATGTCATGGTCACAGGAGAGGTGGCAGTGATCCCAGCAGGTCTTCCATGCAGGGGATTCAAGAACTGAAGTCATGGATCCCCTCAGGCATGGGTGGCACGATTGCTATGGCTGCGATGGAGTCCGTGGCGGCGGCGCCCCCCCAGGCGGCTGCTGTGTCTGCACTGCAGTGGCTATCCAGACTGCTGCGATGCCCCAGCGGTGGCAATGGCCAAGCTCCATGTGAAGAGCAGGCTGCGATAAATTATTATTAAAAGATTTGTATTCATGATTAATTTGGGGGACATATTGTACGTAGACAAATTTCTTCTCAGCATGTTTGCATCTGCCAAGCCAATTGAGCTCAGAATAACCACTTGTCATTTAATGTTATTTTGCATTATAAGGACAAGAGAATATTCTATACCTCAAAAAAAGCATCTTGACCCTCGATTCCATTAAATAAAAAAATAAAGAGGGGGTTTTTTTTCTGGAATACCTGTGTCCAAATTTTCTTTTACTGTCCTGAAGTCCCAATATTCATTTTATGTTTAATTAGTGTTTCCTATTTGGGGAAAAAATATAAAAAACATTACTGTAATTATTATTTCAAATAAATCTGACAAGTGATCATCTTTTTCCAGAGTTTCCATAGGAAATCTTTGTTCAAAATTTGTACCAGTTCATTTTTTTTCTCAAAATAAGAGATTATTCCTTACTGAACTCTCCTCAAGCAATATCAAGGAATTATGGTTAAATGACATAACTACAAACCATTTCTGCTCCTGCAGAGACAAAAGGGCTTATGATATTTCTTCTCTTTACAAATAGAATTTGAGTCTGAGTAAAACTTTAGTGTTCTCTCAAACACAGTCTTTTGAGGGTGGAAACCCAAATCTGCTGTGACATACTATAAAAGGAATCTTATGAGCAGAGGGCTAAAACTAATTTTGTAGTATGTTGATTTGTTCAATGTTATTTACATCGATTCTTTAAAACTAAAAGGTATATAAAAATATTTTTTACAGAACACTGATCTTGGTTCTGAAACTTCTGCTGTCATATGTCTGCTATACAACACCAACCCCAAGCGAGAAAAACATGCCAATAAAATAAGTCAAAGAAACTAGATAAGGTCATGTAGAGGATTTTCCAAATCTTTCTCGCCATACCAAAGTTTCCAGCCCCCGGGGACAATAATATATGTTTCCCTTCTCCTGACCCCCAAGAGTATTTCTCCTCTCTTGAGCCTAAGAATATCTAGAGTTACATTTAGGTGACAATAATGTCTAATGAAGAATGGACCCAGCTGGCATGCTCACAATGACTAAATTGTGTTGATCATATTTTAATCCAGTATGCTGCTCCACTATTAACTTGCAAATAAATGATGTATTTGCTTTCTAGACATATTCCAGGAAAGCCAGAGAAACTAACTTCTTATCCATAAGGAATAATCCACTTATGAATTTCAGGATAGACAAAATTGATCTAGAATATTTACATATTTACATCCTTCAAACTAGACCCCAAATAAAATCTGGATTGCAAGGCCCAATCAGAAAAGAAACATGGAATACTTTCCAGAGTTGCCCTATATCTTCTGAGGAGACTGGTGCCCCATGTGGACCATGGTCCTCCACTTCCAAGTTGAAGTAAAAACCTCCTCCTAGGCATGTGTAAGCTTATTGTAGATATATGCTATGGTGCTGAGTCCCCTAAGGACTACAGATTGGAAAAGAAGAAAGAAAGAGAGAGACAGGGAGAGAGAAAAAGAAAGATAATCATGAATTGTACATGGAAAGAAGGCATAGCCCAGGGCACTCTGGAATCACAGCCTGGGTTCAAAGCCCCCCGGACCACTGCCACATATGTGACCTGAGGAACGGTCTCAGACTTAAATGTTGTTTTACCAAATTTGTAAAAAGAAGTAGAGACACTGTCATGGCACTGTGTTCCCTCCTAAAAAACCCTTCCCAGCTGTGCTGGTGACCCTAATGACCATGGAGAAGGCACCTGGCCCCAGATGGCTCAGAGGCATGGGGGTGGGGGGGGGGGACTGAAGCCTGATAGAATTTGGGTTGCCCCCACACTTGGCCTTGAGGATCATCCCCCACCCCCCCCCATACCCACCCTGATGGCCCCAACTCCCCTTCCCCATGGACAGGGCAGCCAAAACATGGCCACTGGGTGTGCAGGTGAGGCCAGGGTCAGATACCACCAAGCCTGCAGAGCCTGAAAGCTCCACTGGGGACCAGCATGTCAGCATTCCCCTTTTGCCCTTTGACTCCTTTTTCTGGCCCCCTCTGCTGGGTCACACGTGTTGTGCCTCTTGCCTGTCACCATGTCTCCTTAGACGTCACAGCTGCAGGGCTGTCCAGTGTGTGCCCAGATGCTGGAGGAGTCGGTACCTCTGGAGAGCTGTCTCCACATCTGATCCTCTTCATGGTACCATGTCACACACAACTTGCTCCAAATGGGCAACTTGCTCAGTGAATTCTGTCCCTGCACTCACCACCAGCCCCTGCTGGGCCACTGTGAGCTGATTTGCTTCGCCATGATGCTGCCCCATCGGGCCTGGACCGTGCCGCTGCCACCACTCCCTGCACCACCCATGTCTGTGGGACTGTTCAGTGGCTACAGGGCCATGCACCATCACCAGATGGCTTTGACATTGTCCCTGGCATGTGGCATCCTCTCCCACAGGACACGGGCTCCTCTCTGGGGCACCTTTGTCTTGTGTCCTGGGAGCAGCCCCCGGAGAAGAAGCACGTGCTGTCTGCTCAGAACGCGCAACTTTCAGACGCTTGAGGATCCCTCCTCCCGGCCGCAAATGCACCCTCCTGCAGTCACCACCACCAGAGCAGGTGGTTGGGCTGTGAAACCCGGAGCATCCTGTCCCCCAAAGGGAGAATGGACTCGTGAGGAGGAAGTTCGTGTCAAGGCCGAAGGGCAGGATGGGAAGAGAAGGGCCCCTCCAAACAACCCAGAAGGGTCAGCCTTGTTTAAGCCCCTGGAGACTCAGGGAACCCCCGCTTCATTCCCGTGCCTTCTCAAGCCCCTGGAAGGAACTCACCATCTTAAATACTCCAGAGATGACTGGAGGGAGGAGAGCCTAGTGTCTCCGATAGACTCCTCTTTGGAAGACCTCGTCTCCATCTTGCACAGTCCTGATGGTGGTGACCTGTCTTTTGGGAAACCTGATCCAGAGCCAAGAGTGCTCACTGACTCAGCTCCAGAGTGCCCCCTGCTGCCAGAGGAGTCAGCCAGGGATGTGCTGGACGAAGGCTGTCCCCCCCACTCTCCGGGCGTGCTGATGGTGGACAAGAGGTGCGGGGCAAAATGCATTCAGATACCCCATCAAGGAATTCTGCTCCACTCAGAGCTGCCGGTCATAGGCCATGCAAAAGGAAAAGGTTGATTCCACTGCTATTGCCACAGCCACCGCTGCTGACACCTCCACTGCAACTGGTGCAGGAGAGAGGTGAACTGCCCCCACCTCCTCAGCTTCCCTGTGTAGCTATGAAGGAAGACCTAGGTACCCTTGAAAAAGAGCATCGGGAGTAAAAGGAACAGACAAATCTTGGTTGACAAGAGGGACACTGGAGTCCAAAGCAAACTGCAAGAGAGGCCAAAGCAAACTGCAGTGCCAGTCAGCCTGCATCTTCTTCCTTCCTACCTGCCACTTATACTTCTTTGCAGGTTTTGGTTCTTCCTACCATGTCTGACTTGGCCCATGTGGATGCTGGGTCTCCTATGGCTATCTCTTCATCTCCTAACCCTGCTCCCGTCAAGCCTCCCATCTGTGGAGGGGAGTCTGTATCACCTATGTGTATAGGTGCCCCTTCTCTTTCCTCTCCCACCCCTCTTCTAGTCCATTCCACCAGGACCCCTATCACCCTGGCAAACAAATCAATTCCACAGCAGTCATTTCTACCATGTCAGCCAACACATTTAGCCACTTGACCTTGAAGCTTACTTAGACCCAGAGGTCACTGACATGGACACTACTCCTCCTTGTAAAACTGTTACTTTCACTTTTTCCCCAAATGCCAAGATAGGCTCTTCACCATTTTCCCAAATCCTGCACAATGCAAAGACACCAGTCTATATCTGCCCACCCAGGTTTATTTTCCGCAGCCCCACCCAAAGCTTAAGTCATCTGGCCAAAATACCACTCCTATGCACAAATTTGGGACCCTTTATAAACATCAGCAGGGACATTCTCTCTCCCATGCCATGTTCATGAGCAGTGAGTCAGTAGCATCCAAGTCTGCCTTTACTCCAAATGCTATGGACACCACTCCTCCACTGAAGGCTCTTATCTTTCGATCTGCCCCTGTGTTCTGGAAGAACAGCATTCCATTTTACATGAGGCTTCCTTATTCTGAGAACACGCTACCCAGTGGCAGTATAGCCCCAGCCCAAGACTCTATAGGTTGACCTATGCAGTCAGTAGGGGGACCAATGCAACTTCTAGCCATCCACTTAATCCAAGAGATCCCTCTCAGCCTGCATTTGGAACCCTTGATGGGCAGCAACAGACTAGCAGTTCCTTCATTCTGAGGAAACCAGTAAAGGTAAAGGCTTAAGGTCTGCAGCCCGGCTACACTGTGGCAACAGAGCCTGAGCCCAAATCTCCACCAGCGTGCTTGGAAATAAGTCAGGGGACCAACTGCAGTTTCTAACCATCTTTTTAATCCAAGGGGCATCCTGCCAGTTTTGCGACAACAGAATTAACCCAGAACTTTGGGCAGTCACGTTAAAATCAAGCCTCTAAGCCCACATTTGGAGCCCCTGATAGGCAGCAGCAGTCTAGAAGCGCTTCCATTTTGGAAACCCAGCAACCCCAGTGGGAGCTAAAGTCCCAACATCTACAGCCTAGTCATCCAGTGGCACCATCATGCAATCAGGTTTTGCAGCTTTCATATCATATTCAGGATTTGCCCAGCCAGCCTTTGGGGGAAAAATCAAGCGATTTCCACATTGGCAAGGCCAAGACTCCTTGCTTTAGAGTTTCCACCAGGATGCCTGACTCTGGGGAAAGTACCTCATTGGTTGCCAACACCACTACAGGTCCACTGGTGATAATGGTATCTGGAGCCCCTACAGATGGTGGGAGCACTGGACTTGGCATGTCTGCTCCAGGCCCCAGTTCCATATCAAAGGCACTCGATCTTGGAGCAGGACTGAGGGCGACACCCAGTACTACTGCTCCTCCATTAGGTCCAGTAGTTTGGGCCCCGACTGACCATAGCATGACTGCTGCAGCAGGAGACACCAGCAACATCTCTGCATTTGTGTATGCTTTCAGTACCACTTGCATTCACAGCACTGGGGACCCACCTGCCAAGAAAACAGGTGGTAGCATGGGAGGAGATGGCACCAAGCCCACAGTTGAAGGACCCTGTCCCCACTTTCTCCCTTTCACTAAAAACTATTTACAAGTACTGCTTTTCCCCTTACCCATTGTCTTAATGGGCCCTTACCTTTCTCAGATTATTTAGATAAAAACGTTGTTGTTGTGAATCTGCCTCTGCTCATGTGTCTTTACTCTTTCATTAAATGTGGAGGAAGAATTGACATGTGTAAAGGGTGATGTGTTAAAAAATTGCAAATATTTTTGTGTCCCAGGGAATAATATGGGGAAAATAACTACCCTCTATGGGTTCACATGCTGAGGCCTGAAGTCTCTGATGTCTGAATGTCATGGATGACAACCCAGTAGGGAGTGAGGTCTGAATGAGGGTGGGAGAGACCAGGTGACACACCCTTGCATCTTCCTTTTATTATTCTGTTTAAGCATTCTTACCTCATCAGAGGCTGTTTCCTTCCTGATGTGTGTTATAGAAAACTGCACTTGCTGATTTTAGGGGTTTTTTTAATGTTTAAATGTCATTTTGTATATGCCTTTTTGTTTAATTTAGACTTAAGCCCATCATTCTCACAGATTCCCCACTTCACCCGGAAAGTTTGGGCTTGGCATGTCTTTTTGCATCTAGGGGGACAAAGAAAGGAAGAGCTCATGTCTGCTCTGTAATTATTGAAAATTTAAGTTTACTTAGAATTTATTATGCTGCTTAAAAATATCAGAAAAGATTATCTTTAGTAACCTATAGCTCTAGTCTAAACCACTAAGATATCAAATAACAAGAGCTACAATTACACTCAGGTCTGTCTGACCCTAGAGTTCTGCTGGGTTTCCACTAGACTTAGTCACTGAAATAGTCTTTTCTAAGGTATTTTACAACTCAGGTGAAACATCTTGAGATGGGGAAAAGAGAAAAGTATGAGCATTTAGTTTTAATTCAGGTAAAGCAACTTGAGATGGAGAAAAGAAAAAAATACAAGCATTTCCTTCAACTCCGAGCATATTTTATTAAATTTTATTCAGTGGTGACTCTACCAACACTCTGTGCTAGGCCCTGGAGAGAGTTAAAAGACATCTGCTCCAAAGATGTATAATGTAGTGGGGAGACAGATGATTATGCCAAAAATTAAACTGAGTGGGTAAATGCTGAGATAATGGGAGCAGGCAAAAAGAGCATAAATTACTTCTGAAGTCAATTAACTGCATCTTCAGGGAGAATAAAGGAATAGTCAAGTGGAGAGTGACTGTTTCTAGATCAAAACAATAGCATTTGAAAAGTTATGAAAGGGAGATGATCAGCCCATTGGATACCAGACAGGTGGTCAGGTGTGACTAGACAGTGAAACCAAAGCTGAGAGATACAGCAGCAGAATTCTACAAGGGCAGTACATGGACAAACTTGAATTCTGTGATGGGCTATCTGTACATTTTCCTGAAATTATGGGAAGTCACGAAAGATTGTAAACAAAAAATGACAAGATTTTGTGTAGATTTTTGAAACCTCCCTGTTACTGTGTGAGAAGGAAGAATTAAATGATGCCAGAGCAGAGGCAAGGAGGCTTATGACAATGCAGTGACCCAAGCAAAAATGAAACAATGAGCTCCTGGCTTAAAGGAGCTGACTGTAGGGATGATGAGGCAATAAGAGAAGAGGGAAATGAAATGGGTGACAGCAATGATCTGGCTTGGATAAATGAACATGAGTGATTTGGGCAAAAAATGTACATTCTACTTCTAATAGTGTAAGATGCCTATGGAATATCCAGATACTATTTGGAAATCAGTTCATACACTTATTTATTAATATTATTTGACATATTTTTATTGTTTAACATAAATATTTAATATACTTAATAGCTGATATATCTATTGAGCATCTGGGATATATTATGGATTATTGTAGGTAGTAACATCAATTATGAAAAGGCAAGTGTTCTGACTTTGTGGATCCTGCACTTAGGAGGAGAAAAGAAACATGTGAATTATCTGGTAAGTTAGCCAGTCATAAATGCTATTGAGAATAAAGCAGTACATGAAGGATTGAGACAAGAGAGAGAGAAGCAGTTGTTTCAATTTAAACTGTGAACAAGACAAGCCTTGTTGGGAAGATGAAATTTGAACAAAGTCTAGAGAGAGACAGTTGAGCCAGATATCTGAATGAAGAGCATTCCAGATAATAGGAATAATCATGACAAAGGCTCAGAAGGATACCTCGTGTCCTCAAGGCGCAGTTAGTAAGGTGATGTGGCTGGAATGAAATCAGCAAGTGGGAGGGAAGGAAGAAGGCAAGAAGAACAAAGAAAATATGGGTTGAATTCCATATACAACTATTTATTAATTGTGTAATCAAAAACAGTTGACTCAATCTTCAAGAGTCTTAGTGAAATCAGTGCTTTCACTATGGCCTGTTTACTTCACAAGATTTTTGAAAGGATAAAACGAATATATGAAAGTTACTTATAATCCATTGTTGTTATTATTCTATACATAGGAATGGATAGATGTATGGGTGGTTTGGGTGGATGGATGGATGAATAGATGGATAGATAGAAGAGAGATAGATTGATTGACTGATTGATTGATTGATTGATAGACAATGAATGAGTTATAGACAGAATGTTTGTATCCCCTCAAGAATTCATATTTTGAAGCTCTAACCCCAACATGACAGTATTAGGAGGTGAAGCCTTTGTGAGGTAATTAGGTTTAGATGAGGTCATGGGAATGGAACACTCATAATGGGATTAGTCTTTATAAGAAGAAGAGTTACCAGAGCATCCTCTCTGAAAGGTACCTATAGAAACCTAGAAGAAACTTAGTTTATTCTTTAGTCTTTTTGCCTCAATGTAACCATTAGCAAGCATTCAGACATTCTATTACAGAACAAGCAGCAGCCTATCCATCCCCCCCTAGGCAAATCTCCTTCAGATGCAAGATCAGGACAGTCCAACCATCCATGGTTTAGCATAATAATCTCTAGTAAACTTTTAGGTTCCTTGTCAAAGCTGAAGATCAAAGATTACCCTTTGGCTGGCCAAAGTCATAAGAGTTTTTGAGTTACAAATGTCTGAGTTTGTGAATTGTAAATGTCTAACAAGTCTCTTGCAGGAATCACTCCCCCCCAGGGTTAACCTACATGACACAAAGAAGCCCCACCATGGCAGCAATCATGTGACTAACCCACCCATCTGCCTGCTGTCCATCACCTGATATCATCGGTACCTGCACTTTCCTGTCCCTTTGCGATGACATAGAAGCAGACCACCAACCAATCACCTTAATGATCTTCCCCCATCAAGGGGAATGGTTAAAAGGACTCAACCACAAGCAACCAGGAACCATTGGCTTGCTAGAGTTGGGTGTGGCCATGTGCTCTTTGAGCCATGACTGTCACCATGCTTCCTGGCTTTGGTCCCCCTTCCCCAACTTGGGGAAGTGAATCTTCTCTCTCTCTTCTCTTTCTCTCTCTGATTTACTTTTAAATAAACTTTTCTTTCTTAACCTTTTTGTATGTCACAATTCTTTGCAATGTACTTGGATCTCTGGGTTCCCAGCATGCACCTTGAGCTAGCCAGCCCTGGCAGTGCTGCGTGCCTCCCTATGCGTCTCCACCCTCACCCAGTCGTCCGTACCCTAACACTCTCATCAGCATGTGAGGACACCGTTACCAAGAAGGTGGCCATCTGTAAGCCAGGAAAAAGAATCTCACAAGAAACTGATTCTGACCTGATTTTGAACTTCCCAGCCTCTAGAACTGTAGAAAATATATGTCTGTTGTTGAAGCCACCAGTCTATGGCATTTTGTTACAGCAATTCAAGCTGACTAACAATGATAGATAGATAGACAGACAGACAGATAGATAGATAGATACTACATATATGGTCTACTTGATGAGTGTGTTCCTCAAGCAATGGTGCTCTGATTGCTTTTACTAGGCAAATCAAATAGAAGAACCCCATTTTAAGGGGAGCATAAAAATGCTTGCTTTTATGTAGTAAACACTTGTAAAAATATGATAACTGGGACTAAAAATGCACAGCATTGTGCCTAGTGCAACATTTATAAGATTGGCCCTGTAAAACCAAAGAAAACCAAACAGGGAGAACTCCAGACTCCTCCTGGCACCCTGCTGCCTGATTCATTTACTCTAAGTTGTTTACTACCTTCCAGAGGATCAAAGCCCCTGCTCCCTGGCTGCAGAGAAGTACCTATTTTTTTTAGTCAGAACTGCCTCTAAGAAGCAGGATTGAAATCCAGTTTGCTTCTAAAAGTCCTGCACCTCTACTCTGCCTGGCAATTCTACTAGGAACAAATTTTTTAAATCCACATTACTTGACATTTTTTAAAAAGGGCTTCAGGCTAAAGATTATGATCTTGATAAGGGAAACTTTTAATAAATATGTAAGAGATATAAAGATGATTTTGAGTTTCACATTTCAATGCACTTACACAGCTGAAACTATTTCTGAATAGAAATATTTTATTTTTTATTAAAGTAATTCATGAACATGATATCAGTTTGAATATTACTGAAAGTCAACACTTCCATCCCCAGGTCTCCTCTCCAGAGAGAGTTTTTAACTACTGTGATATTATTCCTGTAATTCTAAACCTTATGCTTATCCTGCTATATCATGATATATCCATTTTAGGAAATACTTTTACCACCCTAACATGAGAAAGGAGAATAAACCCCCACTCCCAATAATAGTCACCACTTTTTCTTCATAATATATCATATTTATTATGTGAGTTTTGCTGCATCTGTTTTATAACTTTATATAATTTTGCTAACTTTATTGATGAGGAAGAGTGGTAGCATGGTGGTTAAAAGCATTGGTTCTGAAAATGGACCACTTTGGTTGGAATCTTTGTTCTTGGGCTTATCAGTTCTGCAACTCTGAGTAATTTACATAACCAATTACATGTGGTTATGTAATGTACATAACTATAGCCTTCCTATGCCTATTTCCTCAATTGTGAATCAGGGAAATGGATGATACCTACCTCCTGGAGTTGCTCTTGATGATTAAGTAGAATAAAGCATTTGCAGCCTTTAGTGTCCAACAAGCAGATGCTCTCAAGAAATATGAGCTATTATTATTAATTTCTTGCTTTGTAAACTTTCACCTTAATCTCATGATTTTGTCTATGCACAAAACTGTTTGTGTCCCACAGTTCCTCTGTCTTTCCATTTCTCTTGCACAACTCATCTCTGTCAATAATGTTTGATTTTATCTAACTGTGATGTGAACATTTACATTTGATCATACAATTGCAGCAAAATATCTTAAGTTTAACCTGTAGGTTGACTCTAAGTGTTGACAAACAATAAATTGTATTGACTATTTAAGTATTGCTCAGCCCTTAGGAAAATAGTGTAATAGTATCATATTTTCTTCTCTATAGGTAGAGTGTCCCAACATCTGTCTTTCATATCAATTGTTTAGAATCATGCTATATTTTAGTTTGCTTTTTATTTCAACCATTGTTTTCACATATAGATTTCATAGCTTTTTATAACATTTGAATTGTCTTCCTCTTTTTTCTCCTTGTACTCTTTGCCTATAAAAAAGTACTTTTTATTTCTAAACTCAATATTATTTATTTGACTGGATCCCTTCCTGTTCCAGAAACCTTGCCTCTCCCTACCCTATTTGGAAGCTATAAGACCAAAGTAAGAGCATGGCCTCAGAATAAAAGGGCCAAAAGGGCTTCTCAAATTGCTTTGTGGTTAGGCCAGAAGGCTCACTGATCACTAATTATAAAAAATGTCTAATTCTGACCTCATCATCCTAATTTCCTAGATCTGTGGTAGAGCCAGGAATCTGGATTTCAATCAGCACTCCAGGTAAGTATGATTCAGATAATCCACATTTCATATTGTTCTGAACATGGCTTGAGGCCTTAAGTGAGAACTCACCCAAAGCCCTGTGAATTTCATAAGAGAAAAAATTTATATGCTATTTGGGATTCAAAGCCTAGTTAGTAATCGAGGATTTCTCCTACATCTATTTAAATTAGAAGGTGGCTTGTGGAAAATTTGAGAATCTCAGACTCATGGATATATGCCTTTCTTTCTCTAAATATTTTCATTTTAGAGATCTAGAAATTGCCCATGATGGTGATGAACCTGACCAGTCCCTGCTATAATTCCAGGATGATGTGATGCAATGAGGGATTCCTGAACAACAGTTCATACTTTACCTGATGTAGAGCTTCCAGTAGTGTTCTCAAAAGTTCCAAGGCAAGACTGTTGTTATCTTCAGATTTGCCTTCTGGATAGGAAAACTAAGGCTGGTAGGCTCATTACAGTCATTACATAGATCCTGGATTTTTTTAAGGCAGGAAGTAGGAGGTAGGAAGGGGACCAGAGAAACAAAGAAAAACAAAAACTCTGATTAAAAAAATTATCTCTCTTAGGCTTAGTACCTTTGCTTTAAACCCATATTAACTTGTTAATGACTCCTGTCAGAGACTTTCTTGGAAGGAGGTTTAATAGAACAGAGGGAAGATGAAAGTTTTTGGGCAAATAGTTGGGGACTCTTGGGGAGGGAGCATTGAAGTAAAGGGTTCAAAGCAGAAACTAGGTCAATTTCTAATTTGTCTTTGTGCTAGCTTAGGTTGTTGTACAGAAATTTGGAAGCACTGACATTAGTAATAGAAATATTTATTAGCCACATGGGAAATCACTAAAAAATATTTTTCCAGTTTCCTTGAAGTTTTCTTGATTTCACCAAATATGTATCTTGCATATATAAGAAAAATGTGAGCCTTGAAAATGCTAAAATATTTTACCCTAACCTCGAAGGACATCAAAACTTATGACAGAAAGTTGAGTACATGATGATCTTGGAATATATACTACTAACAAACACATCTGTAGTGCTTTTTCTATGACAACCACTATTTCAAGTGATTAGCAAATACTAATTCATTTAATCCTCATAATTACAACCCTATTGGTAGGTATAGTTTCTAATCTCACATTTTGCTTGGAATTGAGGCCCAGAGAAGTTAAATATCTCATTCAGTGTCACACAGTGGCAAAATTCCAGGATTGAAGGCCAGACTATCTGAACCCTTGTTACTTGGCTGTGTCACTTCGTTATGAGTCATGTATAAGAAAAGGACTAAATTGACAAGAACTGAACTAAAGGCAGATAAGAAAAAGGAGAAAGTGAGTAATGCTGAAACCTGGAATAAATTTAAGTTCAGAAGTTTTTAGTGATGAGACATACAAGGGAAGACAACGTGGTTGGAATATTAACTTGAGGGAGCACCTGAATTCACTGAGAAATAACTTGGTTCTCCTTAAAATTAAAAAAGATAGGTTGGATAAAAAGTAATGAAAAACAAGGTAGAAAGGAAGAGAATAATGTGACAAATAATGAAAAGTAACTTTCCCTTTATATAATAGGAGAAGAGAAGTTTTCTGGGGAAGGATAGAACTTTTTCTGCCAGGTGTCTAGGCAATTTTTCCCAGAATCAACATGAAGAATAGTGACAGGCATTGTACTGATTTCAATGATCTCTTAAAACCCAAGTCTCAGTTTTCAAAATTGGTTGTACCTATTGCTATGTTCAACACACCACTGTATTTCCAGTCAGATGTTTTATTTGGAGTAACAGTTCCTAACAGGTATACGTTAGTTTCCTATGGCTGCTGTAATAAATTACCACAAATGTGGTTATGAAAAACAAAGCATATTTTCTTATAGTTCTGGGGGTCAGAAGTCTGACACTAGTTTCACTGGGCTGAAATCAGGAGTTGGCAGAACTGTGCTCCCTCTGGAGACTCTAGCCCAGATTCCATTTCCTTGCCTTTTCTAGCTTCTGGTAGCTACCTGCATTCCTTGGCTTTTGGCTGCATCAACTCAATCTCTGCTTTATTGTCATATTCTTTTTTGTCTATAGTAAAATCTCCCTCTTATAAGAACACTCATGAATACATGTAGGGTTCATCTAGATAATCCGGGATATTTTCCCCATCTCAAAATCTGTAATTTAATCCCATCTGTGAGATCCCTTTTGACATCATTTACAACTTCTGGGGATTATGTTGTGAATATATTGGACAGAGGAATTATTCAGTCTACCATAGGTAGAAACTAGTATTTTCTCAGGTGCAGGAAATGCAGCTTGTAGAAGTAATTTGTCCCAGATTTTATAATGTTTCAGAGTAGAGATTTAAATTCAGGAAGTCTGCCTTTAGGTCACTGAACCACGGTTAACCTATGTTCTTAACAACTGTGCACTCTTGGTTAAGAGTTACCCTTGCCGGGCTCGGTGGTTCAGCCTGTAATCCCGTGCCTTTGGGAGGCTGAGGTGAGTGGATTGTCTGAGCCCGCGGGTTCGAGACCCGCCTGGGCAGCAAGACCTCCTCTCTACAATAGATCAAAAAATCAACTGGGCGTGGTAGCACATGCCTGTAATTCTGGCTACTTGGAAGGCTGAGGCGGAAGGATTGCCGGAGCCCAGCAAGTCGAGGCTGCGGTGGCCAGAAGCGGCTACTGCACTCCAGTCTGGGCGACACAGTGAGACTCCAACTCAAAAAAAATAAAATAAAAGAGTTACACTTAAGTATCAAGACTTCATTGGATAAAAAGCTATGTAATGTCTCCTCTTTCACTTTGTCTGGTGCATTTATCTACCTTGCCAGAGGAAAAGAGTTCAGAAAATTGTTATGCAGGCTTGCTAAGAGATAGCACTTACTGTTTGGTTTATGCTTGGTAATGAAGGGTTTTCTAATAGAATATGCCACCAAGTAGTATTATCACCACTTCATATATTTAAATACACACACAAAAACTATAGATGGAAAGTGCCAGATACTTGCCTAAAGCCATCTTGGAAGGCAGAGACAGAGTTGGTACTGGATGCCGCATTCTCAGGTTTAAATTCATTCTACACAGTCCTGATTAAGCAGATGTTTAGAGGGATTGTGACTGATCAGTTAGCACCTGAGACCTTATACCCCAGATTAAAGTTAAAAATTAGCTGAGGGATCACAGATATTTGTATTAATTACTGAATCCATAATCACTATTCCCATCCTTTGTAAGTGATAAATTGGCACTTTCAAAATCCTTTTCTGCTTAAAAAGGAGCAGAGAAGCCTCTGTCCCATTGACTGTGACCTACTGCACTTTGCAAAGGTGATTTGGTGAGTGGAGCTGCAAACCCATCTCCAGTATTATACATCTATGGAAAATTCCAGTCAGGTTTTAGGCCCAGTCACAGTACATTTTTCTGAGGATCAGTAATGATTTGCTGAGCATCAGTAATGCTCTCCATATGCTGGTTGACAAGGGCATGACCTCTGCGCTTATTATACTCCATTTGTCAACTCCTCTCTGACACAGTCTGCAGGATTCCTTGGGAATATTTGAGATATTTAGGCACAATTTCAGAAGCTGTTCCTGCTTGTATTCTCTCATTTCTTAATCAACATTTCTCAGTTGAGACTATAAATAATTCAACATAGGTGCGTTATCAGGTCCATGCTTTCCCACTCTGCTTCATTTGATTCTCTATGCTCTTTAAGGCTCCCATACACAGCATCAGATATTTCCCATCATTACTGTGTTCAGGAACCAGGGATACAAATGCAACTGGCAAGTTCTTCAGTTTTTTCATTTCTTTCCCACTTGATTATTTAAAAGTGATTTGCTAGAGACTGTGTGTTCTGATGTTTTGCAAAGCTCAGTGGTGCAGAGACAATATTGGAATTCTGCCCTGGAGATACTGACATTCTGTTAATTGTTCTTCTTTACTTATAGAACTGAAAAGAGGTTCATCTATCACATAGTTGCTCAAGGTTTCTCTAAGTGCACTGCAAAGGCTCTGAGTTAGACTGCCAATTCTCCACTTTTTCTGTTGGAGGGCACTTCGCATTCCATAAAATGAAGTCTACACTATGTGGGAAATTTGGTTTAATGTCTCATTCTATTGATTCATAAAGTTTGACTCTGACATTTTCCCTTCCTAACACTGGTATGAAGTCAGGAAATTATCATTAGGTAAACCTTTGGTTACATGTTTATACATTTTCTAGATTTTCATTTATATTTTAACCCTGTTTAGGTTGCCTTTTGTCATGTAGAATTCTTTAATTTTTAGGATGTCAAATCCACTCTCTTTTCCTTTATGATATCTGTTTCATGCTCTACTTAGGAAAAGGCTTCCTCATACTAAGAATATGACTTCTTGTCCTAGGTTACATTATTCTAAGTATTTTTTATTACACTGGAACATAACCAAATTTATGCTACATAGGCGGTCCTTGCTATATAAAGTTCACAGGTACTTCAATTTCAGTTACCATGGTTAAATAATACAGCCCCCTAAGAACACAATTAAAATTTTAATTACCTCATCTATTAACTGTGAAAAATTGCATAAAGTGCAAATTTGAGAAATTGCTAGCTGTACAGTCCACAAATCACCATGTAAATAACAGACATGCACCACGGTGACCAATCAAGTCACTTATTTCACTATTGGTGATTTGTCACTGTGTGTGATATTCAATTCACACAAAGACAGAATGTGTCATTGTCCTGCCTCCTTGTTTCCCAGTGATAAATCTACTGACATTTTATAAAACTGGAGAACTGAAAGAGAAAAAGAGGCAACTAAGACAAAAATTAACCAAAAATACAAACAGTGATTACACTGCAAGTGAAATTCTAATAGAATCTAAGTGAATTGTAGAAGAAATAGTTGATTGTGGTAATGTAGACATTAGAAAAACTAAATATGCAAATGAAGGAACCTAGTAAAGACAAAATCAACATAAACGAGGAAAGTGGTTGTTACAAGAGGATAAAGCTATCCCATAGTAATTGACATCAGCAAAAATCTTCACATTAAGGAAATTTCTGATAAATTTCATGACATTGAAAGCACAAAGGATAAAATGTTGGAAGTTGAAGGATAAAACGTTAGAATGAAATTTTAAAAATTGCCAAAGCATACAAAAGATTCTTGCTCCTTACAAGGTACATGACAGAGGTGTGCAAGCATTGTGTAAACTACTCTTGACAAGTTGTTTCATTTCCCCCTTTAAAGTAGAGTCTATTTTTTAGAGTAATTTTAGGTTCACAGCAAAATCTAGTGGAAGATAACCAAGATTTCCTATATACTCTCTGCCTCCATGCATGCACAGTCTCCCCCATTGTCAATATCCCTACCTGAATGGTACATTTTTTTTATAACTGATGAACATACATCACCACCCAAAGTCCATAGTTTACATTAGAATTCAATCCTCTTGCATAGTCTATGGATTTTAACACATGTGCACTGATGTGTATCCATTATTACAATGTTATACAGAATAGTTTCCTGTCCTAAAAATCCTCTGTTATTTGTCTGTTCAAGCCTCCCTTGCCTCAAACCCCTAGCAACAACTGATCTTTTTACTGTCACTACAGTTTGGCCTTTTCCTGAATGTTGTATAGTTGGAATCATACATTATATAGCCTTTTCAAACTGATTTCTTTCACTTACCACTAGGCATCGAAGGTTTCTCTGTGTATTTTCACTCTTCTTTAATTGTGTTGTTCAGGGATGGGGCGTAGCTTTTACTTCTGTTTGCTCAATCTCCTATTCTTTCTTATGTAGATGCTCTGGTTTCGTTCAATTCTGAAGCTGGATTCAGAAGGCAACGTACAGATTCAATGCAATACCCATTAAGTTACCAACATCATTCTTCTCAGACCTGGAAATGACAATACAGAAATTCATATGGAAATATAAATGACCACAAATAGCCAAAACAATCCTTAACAAGGGAAACAAAGCAGGAGGTATCATACTTCCTGACTTCAAACTTCACTACAAGGCTACAGTAATCAAAACAGCATGGTATTGGTATAAACACAGGTGCATAGACCAATGGAACAGGATAGAGATTCTGGAAGCAAAGTCTTAATTCCTCAACCAACTTATCTATGACAAAACCTATGGGGAGAGGAAAACCTCTTCAGTAAATGGTGCTGGGAAAAATGGCTGACCACATGCAGAAGATTGAAACAGGACCCCTACCTATCATCATACACAAAAATTAACACTAAATGGAGCAAAGACCTAAACATAAAACCTCAAACTATAAGAATCTTAGAAAACACAGGAGACATCCTTATGGATATTGGAACTGGAAACCAATTCCTATTCAGAACACTAAAGGCCAATACCTTAAAAAATAAGATAGATAAGTGGGACCTCATCAAATTAATGAGCTTCTGCAAAGCAAAAGAATCCATCAAAAGAGCAGGGAGACAGCCCACAGAATGGGAAAAAATATTTGCCAACTGTATGTTTGACAAAGGCCTAATATCTAGGCTCCACAAGGAACTCAAATGCACCAAAGAGAAAAAACAAACAGCCCCTTTAAAAAGTGGGGAAATGACATGAATAGACACTTCTCAAAAGAAGATATACAGGGAGCCAACAGACACATGAAAAAGTGCTCAACCTCACTCATCATCAGAGAAATACAAATTAATACCACACTGCGATACCACCTAACCCCTGTAAGAATGGCCATCATTAATAAAACAAACAACAACAGATGCTGGCAAGGATGTGGGGGAAAGGAACGCTTCTACACTGCTGGTAGAAATGCAAACTTGTACAACCGCTCTGGAAAACAGTTTGGAGATTTCTGAAAGAACTAGAAATCGATCTTCCATATGACCCAGCAATTCGTATATTAGGAATATACCTGGAGGAACTCAAATTATTCTACAAAGAAGATACCTGCACACATATGTTTATTGTAGCTCTAAGCTCTATTCACAATAGGAAAAACATGGAACCAACCGTGTTGCCTATCAAAGCTGGACTGGATTTAAAAATGTGGTACCTATACACAATGGAATATTATGCATCCATAAAGAATGACAAATATATGGACTTTGCAGCAACCTGGATGGATTTGCAGTCGATCATACTCAATGATTTATCACAGAAACAAAGAACAGAGTCCCATATGTTCTCACTCATAAGAGGACCTTGAACAATTATAATGCTATAAGAAAGTGATTGGCAGTAATGGTAAACTGTTGGTGGGGGGGTGGGAGTGGCAGCTGAGGGAAACTGCTAGGGGAGGGAGGGGCATACCTCATTAACAGGGATACCTGCATGATCAATGTTTGTATACCTAACCCTGAATTGTACCCCAAATCTTTACAATAAAAATTTTTTATAAAGGAAAGAAAGCACTTTAAGTGCACAATCTGTTTGAGTTTATAGTTCAGTCTTTTGCATTGCAAAGATATCAGTATTTAAAATGTAAACACCTTCCCATTCAACTTAACAATTGCTAAGCACATACTTATACCTGGAAAGACAACCATGTGTACTCTGAGTGATAACAGGTTAACTCTAAATGGGTTTTTACTCAAAAGCCTCATAGGCTTGGCAGTATCTTAATACCATACTTCTTGCTGTGGCCAAAGAGTCATGTCAATGTCCCAGTGTTGACTGGTATCAGATTTTCAGGCTCATGCTAATCAACTACCTAAGTAAGAAAAAAAAGGGTATAAAGCAAAGTTTCATTTTTTTTTATTGTATTAAAACAGGGACTATTGGCCGGGCTCAGTGGCCCAGCCTGTAATCCGAGCACTTTGGGAGGCTGAGGGGAGTGGATTGCCTGAGCCCACAGGTTTGAGACCCACCCGGGCAACTTGGCAAGACCTCATCTCTACAATAAATCGAAAATGAGCCAGGTGTGGTAGTGCGCACCTGTAGTTCTGGCTACTTGGAAGGCTGAGGCGGAAGGATGACCAGAGTCCAGAAGTTCAAGGCTGCAGTGGCCTGGAGGGTGCCACTGTACTCCAGGCTGGGTGACAGAGTGAGACCCCAACTCAAAAAACAAAGAAACAAAAAAACAGGGACTATCATCTCCTCTGGGAACCGCCTTTCTTGGCATTAATTCATCTAGAAATTAGCCCACTTAGCACTTAGAAGTCTGCTTGAAAAATAAAGAATTTGAGTGAAGGTGTGCAAGGTTTTATAAATCTTATTTTAATTTCTTTGTTTCCTATTCAAACTCTTAAGATAAGTAAAATATATGGTTCAAAATCAGACATTATAAAGGGATATAGATTAAAATGTCTGCTTCCAGCCATCACTCATCTATTCACATTTGTAGATATGAAACAATAAATTGCCAATTTCAACTGCATGTATCTAAGTAAAGTAGAACATCTTTTTTTTTTTTTTTTTTTGAGTTGGGTCTGACTCTGTCGCCCAGACTGGAGTGCAGTGGCCGCTCCCAACCACCGCAGCCTCGACCTGCTGGGCTCTGGCGATCCTTCCACCTCAGCCTTCCAAGTAGCCAGAATTACAGGCATGTGCTACCACGCCCGGCTGATTTTTTTGATTTATTGTAGAGATGAGGTCTTGCTGCCCAGGCGGGTCTCGAACCCGCGGGCTCAGGCAATCCACTCACCTCAGCCTCCCAAAGGCACGGGATTACAGGCTGAGCCACCGAGCCCGGCTGAACATCTTTTTATATGTTACCTTTTCTTTTTTTTTTTTTTTTACATTTTAGAGGCCTTTCATTTTCCTTCAAATTCTTTGTTAAAAACTTTCATGGGTATTTCATGGGTTAGTGAGGCCTGAAGAATTATTCCTGCTGGGAAGATCACAGTCTGCTGGAACCTAGACACATAGACTCCAAGGTTCCAGGCCTGGTTGTTGGAGTCACTGGCATTGAACAAGTGGCCAGAAAACAAGTTAGGCTTCTTATCGCCCCCCACATTGACATTTAAAGAACGAATTATTTCAGCTCTTGAAAAAAAAAGTTAACTGTCTCAGGAAGTTGACTATGAATGAAACCTAAATAGAATGTTGTCATGGACAGCAAGAATAGAAATTGTTTCAAAAAACAAGTCATCAAATGAAACAATTTCTCTTCTTGCTCTCCATTCAAAACCCCTTCACAGTCAGCTTCCTGAGAAGGTTAACTGTTTTTTTTCAATTGATAGAGACGTTAAGTAGGATTCAATTATTATACATGCTTTTGAGTTTATGTTTGAATCTCAGGTGCCAGGGACCTAAATTTGAAATGATGCATTTTCTGTCTTTATTGTTTGCAGTCTAGTGGGAAGACAAGTGCATACTGTTCAAAACATGTTTACATCAATGCAGGGAAAATATGTACAAAGCATGAAGCAAGATCTAGGTGGGGTCAGAGAAGACTTCAGAGGGAAAGTATATTTTGAGAGAAAACTGGCAGGATGAATAGTTGTCTGGTGTCAGACAGGCAGATGAATAATATGTGCAATATGTGAATACATGTAAGAACATGGCATTTTATTTTAAAAAACTACAAGTAATTCACTATCACTGGAACACAAATTATGAGTAGTGGGGGTGAAGAAAATTGAAAGGGATGAGGTCCCAGATAGAGAACTGATTTGTAGGATAATAGACTTGATATTGTCTTAGTAAGGAGCTTTGAAAAATTAGGAGCAGTGATATGTTACAATTAATATTGTCTACCAGATATTTCCAGGTCCTCCAATTGCCTTGTCAGGTACATAATAGAATTGTACTTCTTGATCCTCATGGATGGATGGTCATGTGACTACTTCTGGACAATGAATTATGAGAAGACTGAAACTTATCATCTCCAACCTAGAGTTGATGCAAGATTCTTAAATGCTGGTGCAAGATTCTGCAGACCTTTTTTCTGTTTCCTGTGGCACAGTGATAGGCAATACTCAGTACGGTAGATACTCCATAACTTGGTTCTCTGAACACCTATTATTGCCACTGTGGTAAGCCATAGTGATTTGGAACTTGTTTGTTTCTGTAGCACATTAAGTCTATTATGGATGAGATAGATATTAAAGATAATAAGGCAATAGCATCAACCGGATATTATGATTTAGCAACAGCACAAAGTAAGAGAGAGAAAGAAACATTTAGTTCAGTGAGTTGTATAAGAGATTATCCATAGGATTTAGTAGCTAGGTTGCCACTTGTGGATCTGCAAGAGAGATGCTGAAGGTTTTACTGGAATGTTCGGGAAGGAAAGTACTTCAGTGGACTGTATAATAAACGGGAGTTGAAGAAGTAGAGACAGCTGGTGTTGTAAATACCATGACTTAGTAGACTAGCTGACTATAGAATATCTTATTCCACATGTTGGCTTATATATTATTTTAAAATTGCATACTGTATTACCAGAAAGTAAAAACAATGCAGTATAACAAACAAGGAAACAACAAACCTATGACAACACTGAATAGTTTGAATATAACAACAATCTTGAGAAATGGATTCTCATTGTATAATGGATATTACAAGCTGGGATCGGTGGTTCAGCCTGTAATCCCACACTTT